>RJWM01001122.1:0-169397 GCA_004363535.1 Dasyprocta punctata
AAATTGCATTGGGTGATGAACATGATCATGGCCGTCTTTCCCACACAAAGACAAACGTGAACCATCTTTTCCAGAACTGTGGAACAAATTAAGTCTGAACAGAGGTACCACTGTATTAATGTTGTACATGAAGATACAGTAACATACCTTGTACCTGCATAAAGGTGTGTAAAATAAATATGCAAAGGTGTGTACAATATATATTCATATGTTTTATGTATATTAAAATCTTACATGAAGAAGTTTGGTTTTCACCTGACTGGGGCGCTTGCCATTTGTAGAGAGAGAGAAGTGGAAGGCGAGGAGCGGGAGCCAGCTGAATGAATTCAACATCTCTCCCCTCCCCTGCCCTCCCTTCCGGGCTCCAGGGCTCACAGAGAGGACCAGGCTGCATCCGGCTCTAGTGAGCCTCCACCCTGGAAGTGCCCGTAAGGGTACAGGCCGCAGAGGAGGAGAGGGGAGGAGGAGAGGAGTGGAGGCCTCAGGGCCAGTCCCAAGCTCCCTAGCTACGAAGTTGTTATCTAAACGTGGAAGTTATAAACCTGCATCCTCTTCTAACACATTCCCCAATCTGTGCCTCACGCTGTGGCTCCAAGGAGTTGGCTGCTGGTTGCTTCTGAGGCTGGGAAGGGCGAGGCTGAGCACAGGGAGCCCCAGGCCCTGTGAGGCTCCTGGAGAATTCTGCCATTTCCCTGAATAAATATCTCTATCAAACAACAATGACAGTGAAAACAGAGGTTATGCAAATGGGAAGGGCACAAGGGTTTGGGGGAACAGGGAGGGAGGAGGGAGGCCGGGAGGGATAGGGGACGAGGAAGAATTCAGACGCACTGTGTGCGCGCACTCACTCCTCACAGCGAGTGTAACTGTGTGCTGTGAACGTCACTAACAGGTGAAAACTCGATGATGGGATAGTCTGAAAGTGACGTCTGAATCCCAACTGCAGTTTCATGAAGTCCATGGAGCAGTGAGAGCTTGCTGGAAGGAAACAATCGCCAGGTAGTTTCCAGTCATATTGTGGTGTCAGTGACTCTACACACGATCCAATGTTCAGCAAACGAGTACCTGGATTAGTAAGGGGATGGGGAATTACTGACTGATGGCCTGAGTGGCTAGGGAACTCTGTCTGCACACAGCTGTCTCACCAGCGCCCTCCTGTATCCCGAGGGACGCCCGGCTCACTCCCTGACTATGAGGAGCAGGGTGGCCTCTTACCATCCAGCCACGTATTCATCACCGTGCTCTGCTGACCAACACTTCGGCTGGTAAACGACTGCAGAAATGCGAGTAGGTGTTTATGATTTGTCCTCCCTGACAGAATACATGCCCCATTACCTGATCTAACTACTCCCAGGAGAGGACATGCCAATTAAAACTCGGAAGCTTACAGCAAAGTGTTAAGGAACAAACATAAAAAAGAGGTCCATTGAGGCAAGACAAATATGCACCGGAGGAGGAAGGTAAAGGTCTGGACCAGTGGTGGCGAACCTTTGGCACGGGTGCTGCAGTGGGCTGTTTGTTATCACTGAAAGCTCTGAAAGGCTCATCACCACTGGCCTAGACCCAAGGCAGGTAGTTACCGGTTTAAAAATAGTTTGCTCAGACTGTAAGATTCTTTGTGTAAGTTCCTTAGATTTAGAAACTACATAGGAAAAAGTGACAGCAGACATATACACAAGAAAGAGAAAGGAATTGATGCTGTGCAATCTAGAAATCTATCCAACTACAAAGGTACCTGAAGAAAAAGATCTATAAAATCACCAGGGAACGATTAAAGAAATATCAAAAGCGTCACTGATTAATAATGTTGTACATACAAAAAAAGCCAAGACCCAACCTTACATGCTGTCTGTAGAAGACTCCCTTCACCAGCAAGGACACCTATAAGGTTGAGGAAACTGAGTTGGGAACTCCTGAATGGCTTCACTGCTGAACTGCACAAAAGAGTTAAAAAAGAACTAGTACTAATTCTCCCCAAACTATCTCAGAACATCAAAAAGGAGAGAATACTTCCAAATGTACCCAATAAACCCACTATTAACCAAAACCAAAAAAAACAACAAAAAAGAAACTATAGATCAGTATCACCAATGAGTGCAAGATATATTAGCAAGCCAAATGTAACAGCACAAAAAGATCACCTATTTTGATTATATGGGATCCATTCAGGGATGCAAGGATGATTCCATATACACACATCAATAAATCAGACACACCACATTAATAAAAAGACATATGATAATTTTTGTAGATGGTGAAAAAGCATTTGACAAAATCTAGTACCCTTTATGGTAACAACTCTTTAAGAATGGAAGGAGTGTACCTTAGCACAGTAAAGGTTACCTGTGATAAACTCGCAGCACCATACTGAATCTGGAAAAGGTCAAAGATGTTCTCTTAAGGTCTGGAATAAGGTAACAGTGCCCTATCTTTACTCCTTCAAGACCGTGCTGGAGGTACCAGGCAGCACAATCGGGCAGGAAATAAAAGGCATTCCACACTTGGAGGGAGGAAGTCAGTCGTCTCTGCTTGCAGACGATACATTGGTATCAGCTTCCATAGACTCCCCAAAGCTGTGAGAGCTAAACAAACAAGTCGAACCAAGTAGCAGGATTCAACAGTCAACACAAAAGCCAGTAGCAATCCTGTACATTAGTACCGAGCTATCTGCAAAGTCAGGAAAGGAACACCACTTTTTATAGCTACCAAAACAAACACGCATGAAGAATCCTGACTGAACCTAACCGAGGAGGTAAAGCTCTCTACGGCCCTGATGAAAGAAAATGAGGCACGGTGATGAAGACCCTGCAGGTCACAGAGTGCAGCATCCACTCTGGCCCAAGTGTGCAACTGCTGTCAAAATTCCAGAGACGCTTTGCACAGAAACTGAGAAAAGAAACAATCCAAAGGTTTGCAGAGAGCCACAAAACCCCTCAAACTGCCAAACGAAAATGCTGGAGGCATCATGCTTACCGACTTCAAAGTATGCTACGAAGGTATAGGTGTCAGAAAGCACAGCTGTGACGTGAAAACAGACATCTGGACCGATGCAGCAGAGCACTGTCAGCCCAGAAATCCCTCCCTCTGCTCACAGCCACCTGGTTTTCCACACGAGCACCAAGAACACACAACGCGAAGGACAGGCCCTTCCCTGAGTGGTGCAGGACGAGATGTCCCTCTATGGATGAACACGATTAGGTCGTCTCTCACACCACATAGCAAAAGCAACTCAAAGTCGACTAAAGATTAAAAGTGAGATGTAAAACTATGAAATCACAGTAAGAAAACTAGGGGGGAAGCTCTAGACATCACACTAGGCAGGACTTTGGGGGAAAAGACCTCAAAAGCATGAGCAACAAAGGCAAAAAACACAATCGAAATCCAACAAACTAAAAGCTTCTTCATAGCCGAGGAGACCTACAGAGCAAAAGACACAGCTGACAGCATGGGGAAATATCTGAAAACTGTACATTAGCAATCAGAATGTATGAGCAACCCCTAAAATCCAAGAGTAAGAAGCAATGACTCAAAAAACGAGTGATAGATTAAAAAATGGGCACTTTTTCAAGAAGACATACAAGTGGCCAAAGCTTCATGAAAAAAATAGGGAAAGGCAACCCTCAGCCACACTGAGGTATTACCGCCTCCCTGTCTACCAAGGCTGCTGAGGGTGTGGAGGAAGGCGGACCTGTGCAGGATGATGAGTTCTTGTTAAAAGCAGAGCTTATGTGTGATCCAGCAGCCCCTGCACTGGTCACGTGTCCAAAGGAAATGAAACCAGTGCATCGAAGTGACATCTGTATCATTGCAGCACCGGTAGGGCCCAAACAGGTGTCCATCAACAAAGGAACCAGTCAAGAAGACGTGGCATAGTGACACAGCGGAATACCGTTCGGCCACAACAAGAGTGAGCTCCTTTGTGACCATGGGGATGGACCAGGGGATGTCACGTAAGTGCACTATGCCAGGCATAGGAAAACGGTGCCCTGGGACCCACTTGTGTGTGGATGAGGTGCGTACAGGGAGGGGAGGCGGGTGGCTGGAGAGGGGCTGAGTGTCACAGTCAGGAGGAATATGCCCGAGGTACTCCTGGGCAGGACGGGCACTGCTGTTTCAGAAATGACTGCACATTTCCAAACATCCACAAGAGCGTTTTCAGCATTCTCACCACATTTTAAGGTAAGAGATGGGCTAATTTCTCTGATTTTATCATTACACCATGTACACATGTATGGAAACGTCACCTTGAGTTCTAAAATATGTATAATGTGTTGATTGAAAATAAAAATAAAACAAAATTGAGAAGCCTAGTTGTTACAGCCTGGAGCTTGTCTCTCTGCCCTGTCCCCAGAGTCACACACAAAGCCCTGACCCCAGGGGACTGTGTCTTGGGACAGGGACTTTGAGGAGGAATTGGGTTCAGTGAGGTCACACCGGTGATGTCTGGGTCAGACAGGATGGAAGTCCTCAGGAAGACACAGGAAAAGGACAGCGAGGACAGAGCCTGAGGCGGGACCCAGCCCTCCGGCCTCGGCTTCGGGCTTCGGACCCAGGAGTGCGGGGAGCTGCTGGTCTGGCTCGGCCTGCTGTCAGGACTGTGCCGTGACAAGGTGGCAGGGAAAACCCGCCTCCTCTGCCCAGAGCACTGGCTTTAGAAAGCTTGCGAGCTCTTTCTCTTTGGGGTGTTCAGCAGTCTTTTGAAAAGCTAACCCCACCACTTGTAGCTCTGTGATTCGGGGGGAGCACTGCCTCTAGCTGTGCCCGGAGGGGCAGCCCCATCTCTCCAGTTTCTGTCTCCCTCAGGGCTTTTGTTAAGAGTCGCGAAACTAATTCCTTCTGTGAAGAGGACAGTTTATTTTTCCCGTGGGTAGAGCTTGGCTTTAACAGACGTCCACTGGCATTATGTGAATCTCAGATGAACTGGATGACCACAGTGCTGACATTGCAGGTCCACTGGGCCTGGCTGGGCAAAAGGGAGCCGAGTCTGACTGTCTTTGGGTCACTTAGTGGACTGCTTGGGACACACATCACATCCAGCTTAACGTTCATTCAGTAAACTGTTTTTCTTTTCCACCTTTGTGTGGAAGCTCTCTGGGTTGGGAGGAGACCTTCTTTTTGATTATATCTCCCCACCATTTCCCCTACCAGAAAACACACAGGATCAGGCAGGGCACAAGCACGTGCTGAGTTAGCATCTGTGAGAAACCCTACTGCTATGTCTCAATTTCACTGCTGACGATGAGGACGAAGACAGTGGGCTGAAATGGGTTTTATTCTGATGGTCATTATGCTGCTTAGAAAAAATAAAACTTTGGTTAACCAGAAACAGCCTGAGCTTGTAGTTCGGAAGAATTTGGATTCGAGCCCAGCTCTGCCACTTACTATCTTTGTCACTCTTACAAGTCACACAGTGTCACCCCAAGGCCTAGCCTGCTCTCTGCATATGTCTCGTGTCCCTGATGGGACACTAGTTGGTGCAGCTGAATGTCACAGGTGTGCTTTGTTTAATGAACTTGTGGGCCAAACTGCTGGCCCACGAAAAATGCACCTTTCAGATGATAACATTTATTTGCTAATTTCTAAATCTGTTTATCCCAAAAGAAAAGCACGGTTGATTTTCTTTTTTCCTGCTCCACTTTATCTCTTCTGGTCTTGAATATCCTCATGGTGGCTTTCCCACCTCTGATACCATTTTCTCTCTTGAGATGGTGTAGGACATGCTGTTCTCGGATTGCACTGTGTTTTAGTTCTACACTGGGGCTTATTTTGGGTGTTGGGGTGTACTATATCAAGTTACCCTGTCTTTCTAGAGAAAGAAAATTCAAGGTGTTTATAAACCAGGGAATTAAATGACTTCAAGTGGAAAATAAAATGAAGCAAGGCAGAGCCGCACCCTGCAAGACAGCAATGCAATTTAGCGCTGGAGCATGCTAGCCGTCTGCAGCCCGTCAAGACACATTCTGCTTTATAAACACAGATTGTCAGGCGACGGCCATGCTCTCTGTAGGGATCTGTAGTTTTGGTTTCTCCCTAGTTTGATCCCCTGTTCAGAAGTTGGTGCCCTGACCGGGACAGGTGGGTTCTGCTGCGCTATGAGAGGAGGCCCGGGAAGGCAGGACGGTGGAGCATACGGAGACGGCTACTGCCCAGGCCGCAGAGACGCGGGGTGATTGTGAGCGTGCAGAAGTGGCAGCACATCTGGCCGGCAAGGCTGTGGGCTGCAGTCCCTCCTGCAAATCAGCTGGTTTAGGGAGCACGTAGGGCAGGGCCAGGTGTGTGACTCTGGGGTGCAGTTAGTGAGCCTGTGCTGGCAGGCACAGAAGGGGATGTGTCTGGGTCGATGGGCCAGAAACTGATGGGTGGGAAAGATTTAACCAATCCAAGGCGACGGGAGAGCTGGGGTCTGAGAAACTGTGTGGGGCCTAAACCTGGGCCTGAAACTGCTGAGACCGTCACCGTCAGGTGAAAGACAGGTCCCACAGAGCCTGGCTCAAGTCGCCTACAGAATTCTGTCCCTGAGCAAACACTGAAGTGGAAAAGAACCCTTCTGTTTCATACTAATAAGTAGGGACCACGTTTCTGGTTTTTCTGTTGTTTACAGAACGGCAGTGCCACGAAAGAGAAAGCCGGCAGCTGAGGAAAAAATGAGGAGAGGGTGTAGGCTGAACTCCAACTCTGACAAGCACTGGAGTTTTCCCTTCCTCTCACAGATCTTTCTTCACCCGAGTTGTGCCTGCTGTTGTTATCTTTAGTGTGGTCTTCACGAGGATCTACATCGAGACTGTAAAACGTGATTTCATTTGGGGAAGAACCATGTTTTGTTTTGTTGTGTTTTAGACAGGGTCTCCCTAGGTAGTTCAGGCTGGCCTCAAACTCACAGTGACCCTCCAGCTCAGCCTCCTATATTCTTGGTTTACAGGTGTGCATCACCATGCCCAGCTGGCTGGAAAGAATAATTTCATCGCCCATGTTTCGTTGCTGTGATTTTGGAGTGATGCTTTCATTTGGAGGCTATAAATGTACTGCTTAAGACAAGCAAAAGCCTGCAGTTGCAGTTTGCAGCCGAATGGTTGCTGTGGATCAGCAGCAGGCGGCCCCACCTGAGCCGGGACTGGCTGGCCTGCATCCATCCCTTCTCTTCACCCAGGCCTCAGGTGTCCCCGAAAGCCACTTGAGGCCGCATCTTTCCACACCACTTGCTCGCCTTGCCGTGAGAACTTCTCCTCTGCAGACCCTCCCCATCTACACCAGCTGCCCCGGCAGAAGCCACCTGCAGGCTCCTCTCGAGGCACAGGACGGCTGCAGGTCCCTGTGGGCACCTCGGGGACTCACAGTGCTTCTTGCACAGCAGGGCTCAAAATGCAGGTCTTTCCACAGCCGCGGCTGGGGCTGCACCGTGAGCCTCAGGAAGCAGGGAGCGCGGGACTGCGGGCCCTGTGCTCAGCCAGCATGTCCGACGGGTCCTCTTTTTCAGTACTGTGTTTGGGCAGAGCCGCTCCTGCCCAGAGCACATGCAGTGATGAGGGTGCTGTGATGAGGATGACAGGTCCTGAGAGGAGACCGCCGAGCGCAAGAGCCCTCAGATGCCCTCTGCAGGACCAGAACGAGCAGGCTCTCCCTCTTACAGATGGGGAAACTCAGTAACTGGTTAAACTTGTTTACTTTGCATAGCAAAGTGTTTTCTCTATATTTTCTTTTTTTCAAACAAAAATTATGATTCAACAAGAAATACCAGGCCAGAAAATTACAAGCAGCCAGGAAACAGACCTACTATACTGTCATTTGTCACACAAAAGTAAGTGCTGCTTTGTTTTGGAATCCTGTAGAGAAAACTTACACCAACACCTTTCACAACTCTCACTGGCTCTTCCACCACGCTGCATCTTGAGCCTGCCCCATCTCTCAGTGTCTGTTTCCAACAGCCTTGTCCCGGTCAGTTTCCTGTACTGCCCTCAGCTCAGTTATGGCGTCCGCCGCTTTCGGGAGCAATGGCGATAACTCTGTTAGGAGGGTGCTAGCTAGGAGCATCATGGAACATTAGAGCCACAGGCCAGAGACCTGCCTGACTCTGCGGACTGGTCCTGGGGCCATGTGCGAGGGCGCGTATGCGGAGGTGCATGGGAACTGCGGCCAGTGGCCGGGCCAGTGGTTGAGTCAGGTCACCAGGCGTCAGGATAAATGTCAAGGGTGTGTGTGCTGAGAATGTATATACATTATTCGCTTTCATTGTTATTCAGACCTAGCTCAGCCTTAGAGACACAAGTGGCGGGGAAAGCTAAGCAGGAGATGAAGGCCTGATGCACTTACACTCAGCCCAGCCTGAGACCAGCCTCAGCCGCTGAGATGAAAACCTGCATCACAAGCCACGCTCACGTAGCACGGCACACACATTACAGTATTGTTTCAAGCACTCACACCAAAATGGACCAGAGAAACAGTGAGACCCACCCTTTCTCAGCGGGAAGTATGTCTGTGTTGGTGAGCTAGCGCACTGAACACCACAGTCCCTGCTGTGTGATGTTCAGCTAACCCTGGCCGATGCAATGCTGGGAAAACTCGGAGATTTCACAGATGTTTCACCCATGACTCCCGTTCTTCCGTCTGCTCAGGTTCCCAGGAGGACGCAGGGATGGGCGAGGCCCAGGGCTGCTGGAGGAGGCCAGGCCAGGTCTGCTGCTCTGCCCCGCTGGGGTTCATGCCTGCGGGCGGCTCCTGTTTGTCCTGGAAGAGGTGCCCTCCAGCACGGACGCGGCCTGTCCCTCTGAAGATGCCAACTGCTGATTTCCAGCCGTTTTCCTTGGGTGGCCCTCACAGAAGAGTGGTGTCACGGAAGAAGACCTAGCAAAGCTGTGCAGATTTGTGTCACAGCAGCTGGGCACCAAGAGCAGAGACAGAACCTCTGAGTAGGGTGAGTCCAGCAGCATAAGGAGGCTACAGGTGCAGGATCTGGGTGGGGATCCAGGAAAGTCTGAGGGACAGTGGAGCCACTCACGCCCTGTGCTCACAGCAGAGGGCGGAGGGAGTCATGGAGTCCTCAGAAGACAGAGCTGAGAGCCGGGGACACAGCTGGGGCTGGAGAAGGAGATGGAGCCTGCACCCACTGCTCTGGGGCACCTGACGGCCTGCACCCACTGGGAGCTGGTATGGGCAGCAGTATGGGCAGTGCTCAGCCTGCGGAGAGGGCGGGGTGTGCAGGAGGGCAGCCATAGCACTCAGTACCCTGCACTTCGGAGTACGCAGCATGGACAAACTAGTACCCTCCTCTGCTGAGTACCCAGCACAGAGCACCTAACACCCTGCACTTTGAAGTACTCAGCACGGAGCACCTGGCCGGGCACACAGCAGTGCAGTGCTCCTAATGCACGGTTTACATGGAAACAGAAAGTGTGAACCTGAAGATCACCTCCTGCCTGGACGGGAGACTCCCAAGATCAAAGGCAGGGCGGAGATGAGCAGGGCGGAGATGAGCAGGGCGGAGACGAGGACGGACTCCAGCTGACTCACGAGCAGCGAGCAGCGGGAAGAAGGCTGGGCCTGGGCTGTGGTCCGCCACACAGGGCTTCTTGGCTGCTGAGAGGCTGAGCGAGCACCCTCGTGGTCCAGCTCCGCACACCTTCTGGCTGTCCGTGATGCGGTGTCTTCACCCAGTGTCAGAGCTTCGCGGGCTTGGGGAGGAGCAGCACAGGCAGACGGCTTGCTGGGTGCATGGCGGACTGTCCGTGACTCCGTGTCTTCACCCAGTGTCGCAGCTTCGCGGGCTTGCGGGGAGCAGCCCAGAGGCAGACGGCTTGCTGGGTGCATGGCAGACTGTCCGTGACTCCGTGTCTTCACCCAGTGTCAGAGCTTCGAGGGCTTGGGGAGGAGCAGCACAGGCAGATGGCTTGCTGGGTGCATGGCGGACTGTCCGTGACTCTGTGTCTTCACCCAGTGTCAGAGCTTCGAGGGCTTGGGGGGAGCAGCACAGGCAGATGGCTTGCTGGGTGCATGGCGGACTGTCCGTGACTCCGTGTCTTCACCCAGTGTCGCAGCTTCGCGGGCTTGCGGGGAGCAGCCCAGAGGCAGACGGCTTGCTGGGTGCATGGCAGACTGTCCGTGACTCCGTGTCTTCACCAGTGTCGCAGCTTCGCGGGCTTGGGGTAGCAGCAGAGGCAGACGGCTTGCTGGGCGCATGGTGGGAGTGCCAGCGTCGCCGTGCCCTTGCCCCGCACTGGCAGAGGAGCCCACCCAGGACCGCCACACGCACCCTCCTTGTAGAGCGGCCCGCGGGCAGTTTCAGTGGCCCGGGCGACCATGTCCAGCCTCCCAAGTGACTGAGGCTCTCAGGCATCCTCCTGTCTCCCCTGGTGACTTCGGGGACGTGCTGACCTCCCGTGACAGAGGGCAGTGCTGGCTAGGTCAGAGGTCCCCAGGGCCAGGACGGTGGGACTGCAGAGCTCTGCTGTGAGGGAGGGCTCACCCGCCAGAGAGGTCCACTCTGACGGCGCTTCCTGGCCAGCATCGAGCTGAGGTGCCTGAGGGGCTCTCACTGACATCCCCAACCCAGGGTGGCCCCAGGTATGGGTCAACCCGGCCCGGGGCCTAAAGCTCATTTCCTTACAGCAGTGCCAGTTGTTTTTGCAATGAAATATTATGCTAAGTTTCCCCACAGTTCTGATACGAAAAGACCCTTTCCGCAGAGAACCATTTAGAGAATGATTTCTTTTCTATCTCTGGGCACATCTTTTATATCTTGAGGAACATAATTACGAATAATTAATGCTTTCACCAGGTAACATGACCCCAAAAGCCTTCCACTTGAGAGAGTTTCAAATTTTACTGCTGAGAAAAAAAGTGTGCTTGGATGTATATAATCTTTTCATGCACTATTCTGGATATTGTCAGAAATTTTCCCACTTAAACTATAAAAATGAGATTGAGTGATGCCACATAGCATTCATGCGATATAATGATTATGCTGCAATATATTCACAGATTCCAAGGTGTGAACCAGCAGCTTTTTACTTTCTGTTTCAAATTAAAATGCAGGATGCAGGTTATCAAGATGACCAAAACGATCTGATTTAAATTGCAAAAAAACTTCAAATAAGCAGGGACTCAAAGATTTTACTCACAAGAGTGAAAAAGAGGATAAATCATAGAATAAAACTATTTCACTCATACATTTTAATTCATATAGTCATCAACTATAAAAGCTTATTTTTCTTTTCAAGAGAGTTTTAACTTAGACATTAAGTATCTCTTTTTTTGTGCAAAGCTTTTGTGATTCACATTCTTTGTGTGGTAATAAAAACCCAGATAAGAAAACAGAATATGGTCCAGGATGGCTGAGCAATTCATCATTCTGTGCTTCCTTCCAAATTGTGTTATCCACTGAAAAAAACCACTTAATGTGCTCAAATTTTGTTCATTTGTCACTGTCTGCTTCTGCGTGAAATACTCAAAGAGCCTTTGGTATAATGAAATAACTGTTAGGAAAACTTTTTTATGATAGATATTATAATCAAGATGCAAGAAATCATTTTGCATTAGCTTCTGAGGCTTTAAGTAACTTGTCCTGGGGTAGCAATGAAAAAAGGTGTAATCTTTCAGGCTAAATATGCAATTTAAAGCACTGAGCCAACTTTTGAAAGAAGAATATCTAAAAATCATAAATATTAAAATAATTTCTATAACTGTTATCTCAAATTGACTAGTAAGAGACATCTAAGACCTGTTTCATTGTGTCTACTGATCAAAATAGATGCTAATCTGGTACATCTTGTTTTAAAAGCAAGATAAACACTTTTTCCTAATACACTGTCAACATACTTGCTGTGCTGGGAATTTAGAACTAAGAGTGTACGTAGGACTTTGCCGGATACTTCCTGCCTCGCTAACGCTTTTCTCCTTGTACACTCATGACCCCGTGTACTCTCCTCTCTTTTTCTGTCTCCTCACACCAATGTTTCTGTCCTTCTAGTACAGCCTGGTTTACAGCATGTGCCAGGTAACGTGATGGTCAGCCGGTCTGGGTTTAGAGACCCTGGAGAGGAGACTGGCTGGAGGGACCACCACCCTTGCCACTGGGTGGACCACTGATGTGTGCCTAGCTGCCTAGGGCTCACAGGAGGCAATGGGTCATGGAGGTGGCCTGAAGAGTACATCCCTTCCCCAGCCCTTCCTCTCTGCCTCTTCCCCTGATCTCTGCTTCCTGATGCCATGTACTGAGCAGCTCTCCTCCACCACACTCTTCCACCCTGATGTCCCTGCCCAACAGCCAGCTGACCTCGGACTGGACCCTTTGAAACCATGAGCCAAAATAAACCTCCCTCCCTTAAATTGTGGGTTTCAGGTATTTCATCCCGGATAGGAAACTGCCTAACATGCATCACTTCCCATGGCTCGGCTTCCTGGTGCTGCCATTTCCAAGATTGTTGGTGCTGCTCCAGGGCTGCTGTGTGCACCACAGGGTGTCTGGCAGCATCTCCGGGCTCTGCCCACCATGTCCCAGGCTAAGATCGAGTCTCAGTGCGGGCGGTGCCCTGCTGAAATGGTAACCGCATTGCTGCCCCTCACTGAGCTCAGCTCTACACAAGCTGAAGATGACGTCCACATCAGTTGTGAACTACATTTCCAGTGTTTGAAACAGGAAAGAAGACACCACTTTTCTAATAGGTTTGAACACCGTGGCTCATAAATTTCTAATGGGACTTGAAAGACCTTTAGTTCTTTTCTCTCTCTCTCATTATTTATTTATTTATTTTGCAACTAGGGAAAAAGATGACTATAACTCCATCGTAGGAAGAAAGGAGGAAGAAAGAAAGGTAAAGACTGGAGAGAAATGACCCAAAAAAGTAGGAGAGGAAGAAAACAAAGAATAACTGAGCAAAATACAATAAGATTTTCCATACTTAAAAGCACATCTATGAAAAAGTTACATTCAAATGAAATTTTTTAAAGGAAAGTATATCTTTCAGCCTGATATAGCCAAAAGAAAGAATTTAATTAGCAGTAATTGACTTTTTTCTTACATATAATACTACAGTTAATCTAGCAGAGACAAGTAAAAATAGAAAAGAGGGATGTGATAGACAATTTTTTAAAAAGAAAGGCATAGAAAAATAAAATTTTATTAATTAGCCCTCTGCTCCTAGTTGAAGGAAACTGGGGCAAGAGTTCCAGCAGCGGCCCTCATTCTGCGTCCTCGTCATGGGAGAGCTGCGCAGTGCTGCAAGCCCAGGACAGGACCCAGACCTGCGGCAGAGAACCGGCTTCCCACTGCTCAGCCTCTGGGTGCTGAGTTCTCCTGGACCAGAGACCGAGACAAGCACTCCTGGGAGCGGGCTCTGGTAGGCACCTGGGGCCGGTGAGGTAGAGAGGAGGCAGAAGGCCCCTGCCAGACCTGGAGCCTGGCTGATGAGTGCGCAGAGCTGTGGAAGGGCTGGAGCTTTTCGAACCTGTCAGTTTTGTGTTCTTTTCATTTACAATAAAGGCTAAATTCCGGTTTTGTTTTGTTTCTTGCTTTGTGATACTGGGGCTGGAACCCAGAGCCTTCACACTGAGCTCCATTCCCAGCACTTTTTACTTTTTGTTTTGAGACAGGGTCTCACTAAGTCACTCAGTTGCCCAGGTTGGACTGGAATTTCAATCCTGCCTCAGCCTCCCAGAGTGCTGGGGTTACAGGCATGTGCTGCCATAGCCAGCTGGGACTCTTTTAACCATAACCTGCCATTCTTCATGAGGTTTTAGTTTACTCAAAACATTCATACTATGTATAGTAATTCTGAGACTGCATTTCAGTGAGCTTGCGTAGTTTATCTGTCCTCAGGTCAGATGTGTTACTTACTCTGCGAAGTCTGAGTGTCTATGAATTTCTTTACCAAGGCATCCGTAGTCTGGGTGTAGAGACTGAGAGCATATCTCAGAGACTGAAGATCCGGGCTCTTCTCCAAGAAATTCTTCTTCAGGCCATTTCCTCCTGCATGGAAGTATTGCTAAAAAGAAAAATAAAGTCACATAAGCAGTATTGGAGGAAGGGCTTTGCTACTGAAATAACAAAGCTCTAAAATAACACAACACAGTCAAGGTGGGTACACATTCACTGGCACGAATCATCTGTTCAGTGCTAAACCATCGTCGTCATCTAACCAGGCTCTCAGGAAATGAGATTCTCGAAGGCCGAAGTCTCTCCCTCTCACCCCAACTTGGGTTACCCAAACAGAAACCTTCCAGAATGAGAGGCCCAGGTGCAACTGCCAGCTTGGTCACCACTCCCGTGTGCAGGGCGGGAGCACGATACCTGGGTTTCAGCATTCACAGATACTAGCTTTGCAGACACTGGTCTAAAGTTCCAGGCCAGGGGCCTGCAGCTCTGTCTCTTAAGTCACAAAGTCACACAAAGGTGCAGAAATCGATCCGCCACCCTGACTTCCAATGGGTCTGAGAAACATAATACAACCTGCAGACTTGGGTTTCTATTTTGATTTTGATATCGCCATCCAAAATTCCTCAACGATTTCAGTTTACATCTAAGGTAGAGGAGACGCCTGTGCACTGACGGCGAACACGACCCTTCAGAGACGTTGGCACTCTGCTGTCTTATGCCAGACAAGTGCTGGAAAGGCAGAATGCCTGGAAAGATGCAACAGCACTACAAACGCTTCCTCTCAAGGCTTTGGAGGCTGGTACATTTAGAACACTCCGTCACATCAGGTAATGGTTTTCCCTCTTCCCGAGCCCACAGCGCAGGAGGACGCTGAGGCCTCAGTCACTGTGGCTCTGGTACCCGTCGTCTGCACAGAGCAGAGGGACCTGAAGATGCGAGTGATGGTCCTGACCACCCACTGAGTACACGTCGCCCCTTGCCCGGCTCTTGACGAACGATGAACTGAAAAATCAAAATTATCTGTGTTCAAAGGGAGGTGCAAAGAAATAAATGATCCAGGCCTCTGTAAGCTCCAGAGTGTTCTTTCAAAGTGCAACGCCGGAGGATATTCAGGGTGTGAGCCACACGAGGCAAGCCACGGAAGCAGCGGTTTGGGAGACGCTGCCGCTGTCGTCTCCTCCCCGGACAAAAGGTCCGTGGTCACGGGAGAGTCTCCCCGCGGATGCAGGCTGCGCTCACTGTGGAAATGCAAATTGTTAGCAAAGGCAGCTATGGGGAGGAGGCAAGCAGAAAGGAAGAGCCTTTCCTTACTCCTTAGGAGGAAGCAAAAACATAATTCTTAAAATCGTTGCCTATTTTGTCTTTTTTGTAAAAATGTTACGATATTTTGACACACAGACAATACTCACTGAGGACCAGGAGTCCAGAATTACTGCAAGTGCCTTGATGAATGAAAAAGTGGGTTCTTTTCTTCAAGAAACAAATGATATATAGGAGTAGAAAAATATTAAAT
Source organism: Dasyprocta punctata (assembly GCA_004363535.1). Lineage (NCBI taxonomy): Eukaryota > Metazoa > Chordata > Mammalia > Rodentia > Dasyproctidae > Dasyprocta > Dasyprocta punctata. The sequence goes on from RJWM01001122.1 coordinate 15,378, forward strand.
GGAGGTATGGCAGGGGGAGGTTTAGCTTGGTCCTAACTGCATCCCCCTGAGGGCTGGGTGTGCTCTGGAGGTTTGTTTCCATGGTGAACACAGGTGCCACCGGAAGGGACGGCCACTCTGAAACAAGGCGCCAGTGCAGATGGAGCCAGAAACAGGAGAGAGCCCTGCGGTCTGTACGTGAGTCTCAGGAGCAGGGGAGGGGTCTGTATGTGGATCTCAGGTCAGCCAGGTCTTAGCCCACCTGAGTACGTGTGCTAGAACACTGTACCAGAAGGTAGAGGAGAGGTGATAAAATGGGCTTTTGTACTTCTCAGCAGAAATGGGCAAAAAGATTTAGTGGGTGTTCTGTCTACTGTGCCCATAGTATTATTTTCACTTTTCATCCTCTTTAAGCTGTTTAAAAAATGTAAACTGTAGAAAATAGATAATAATGTAAATGATTTTTGCCCACAGAAATACAAATTAATAGTGGAGTGTGGTGGCGCATGCCTGTAATCCCAGCACTTGGGAGGTTGAGGCAGGAAAATTGGTGTGAGTTCAAGGCCAGCCTGGGTTGCAAAGTGAGTTCAAGGCCAGCCTGAACTGCAGAGGAAGACGCTGTCTCAAAACCCAAAACAACGAAAAACAAATCAATCACTTCTGGTGGAACGTGACTGACTTTGCTCTGCAGGGAGATCTGTGTCGCCTGAATGTACAAATCCATTTCAGCATTACCTGTGGCTCACACATGTGTGGTTCCTGGACCTCTCCTGTGAGCCAGTTGCAACACCTTACTGGTCGTCTCATTCGCGGATGGGCTAACAGACAGTTTGACATGTGTTATAACTGCACTGCTGTACTCTTTTTAAAAGACCATCCTTTCACAGTGTGCATGAAGCTGCACAGGCGGCAGCACTTTAAGGGTGACCCAGCTGTCAGGGTCCAGTGGTTGAGGACAGGGCCGCAGGTCCCGGGGTCACCTGGGCAGCATCAGGCACAGCGTCTGCCGTCCCGCCTGCTCGCTGCTGCCTCTCATAGCAGATGTTGATGAAACCCATGTTGTGAGCCAGGCCTTGCGCTGGGCACCAGCAGTGTCACAGGGAGGGGCTGCCGCAGTTGTGGGGAGGTTACCATCTCACGGGGAGAGCAAACCACCCGGCGGAAGTGACTCTCACACACATCTGAGGCTTAAGCCAAGCAGTTCCATGAGGAAGGGCTCCATGAAAGCTTCCAGGGCAGTGACACCTTGGTGCTGCTTCAGCGGCCTCTGGATAATGCGTCACAATGACCAGATGAGGACAGTGCTGCTAAGTCACCAAGAGAAACTTGGGTCTCAGCAGTGCTGGGAGAAGGAGAGAGCTGAGGTCCTCAGTGTTTTCCCCCGATGTGGTTTCAGGAAGTGCTGTGTGCTACCATCGTCCCACCTTCATCCCGAAGCTGTGCTGCCTGGACACCCCCTGTCCTTGCTGGGCAGACGCCATCCAGGGCAGGCAAGGGTGGTCGCTGTCCTCTAGAGGGTCATAGGGCTTATTCACATAGCAAAGGCACCAGACCCGCAGTGGAAAAGAAAGCTGTTTAACCTTCATTGATATCCCTGGTTTCTAAGATTATTTGGCCACAGAACACCTATCACTGGACACATGTGCTCAATTTGGGGGATACCATGGAATATGACCTTGGAAATCCTAGAAAAGAAGAATGTGACTGACTTCATCTAACTAGGAGATTTTTGATGAAAGAGAAGTCCTTATGGAAGACAGGACAAGAGATAAGCTACAAAGGCATAAATCATCTACTTATCCTTCAGCCTTCCCAGTACCTACAGGAAGATGTGTTTCCAACTCGGCCATTATCCTGTAGGTCGCTGGGACGTGGGGGACGAATCACAAAGTGAAAACAAAAATAAGGTCTGACTTTGTTCCTGGGTGGACCCCAACGGCCTCCCTGGAGTCACAGGTCAGAGCACTGAACTGACCTCCCCGTTCTGAGCCAGTCTTTCGGGTCGTCTGCGAAGGCTCCGGCGGGATACTTGGTGAAAGGAAGATCTGAACATGCAGTAACAACGCCTTTGTCTCTGGAGTGCGTTTTCTATCAGCAGAGGTGGAAAAACAGAATCTCAGATGGAGGGGAGCAGTGTTGGAAAGAAGACAAACTAAGGTGCTAGGAATGGAAGCCGCCTGCTCCGTGGACACAGACAGCAGGAAAGGACAGCTGCAGCTCCGCAAATGCAAACTCACAGGTGCTGGTTTACCAGGCCTGGTGCTGAGGGCTGGGGGGCCGCACTGGTCATTATCAGGTGGCCCCGCAAACCAGAGGCAGGGGCGTGGGGCCCGTCTGGGCCTTGGCACCCAGGGCTGCACACTTGGTTCCGACTCTTTGTGAGGGACCCAAAGAAGCAGGAAAAGAGGGCTTTCTTTTTGTGCGGACCGAAGAATGTGCAGGAGGGAAGTCTCCAGTATCAAACCCGTCCCGCTGCCAGGGCTCACGAGGCTCGCTTACCCCCACACATCGCAGCGACTTACACGCCCGCAGGAAGTCACGGGGTGAGTGTGGGGCCTCGAAGCTTCTGGACGCCTCCCCGATGCGTGTGGGCACGGATTACTTTCCGCTGGCTCTGAACAAGGGGCTAGGACTCAGCCCCACACTGCTCTTTGGGACCTGCGGCAGAATCCAAGGCCCCCGTCACATGGGGTCCGCCTGGGCTCTGTGTGGGCCGCACCGGGCACAAAGAAGGGTCGGCGAGGTCAGGAAGGCAGCTCTCAGGGTCTCCGCGGGAGGACATGGAGGAGCTGGGTGTCCGGCTCACAGAGGAGAGGGGCGCCCACGGGGAGGTGGACCCTGCCCAGCCTGACGTCTCACACAGACGGGCACGGACCAAGGCGGGAAGCCGGCTTCACAAATGCTACCACCTGGCGGCACGTCCTGGGAGTCCGGGCGCGCATGGATAAACGGGCCTCTGTCCCGGGAGGGCCTCATACTCGTGCTCCTCACCGAGTGCACACGCACCCAGAGGGCCTGGGAGCACGTCGTGTCTGCAAGGATGGAGAGTCAACGCTGGCGAAGAGTGTGCCACGCGCAGGAGCTGCGTTCTGTGCGTAGCTCATCAACTCCTCTCCCCCTGTCCTGAAGACGCCAGTGTCACCGCCCAGAGATCAGGGCCCTGCACGCCGTCTCCCGTCTACCTCCACGGCCTCCATCCTCCTCGGCGGCCGTGTGATCTCTGCAGAGGCTCAAGGGCCGGGTTCTGCGCGGAGCTGCACCCGCTCTTCTGGCAGTGGTGAAGGCCTCGCCCTTCTCACTTTAATTCACAGGTTTCTACTACATCTGAATGGGAACTGGAAAGAGCTGTTACAAAGCATCATTTTCTTTATCTGAAAAATAAGATTTTTTTTCCTGTTTCTCTTGTTCTTCATGAAACTGCAGAAAATAAAGCACTTTAGACCTGGCTGTGATTTTTGAGATGAAGAGAATACTGCTAAGTAAAGAATCAGGATAAATACCATCTGCATGCTTAGCGAGCCATTCTTTCTATAATTCAAATAAAATTCTCAAAATTCTTATGACTTCATGTTGCCATATACTGTTTATCTTTCAAAATCTATTTTTACTGACTTATGGGAACAGGCTAACGTTTCTCCCCAAGATTGCAAGAAGTCCTTTCCGGTCTCCTCTCCAGGCTTGGTAGCCACGTCCCGTCCTCGCTCTTAGCAACGTCCCGTCCTCGCTCTTAGCCACGTCCCGTCCTCGCTCTTAGCCACGTCCCGTCCTCGCTCTTGCCTCCAGCACTTGCCTTACACTTCTGGCGAATCCACGCAGACAGCTCACTCTTCAGGTTCAGGTGCAAGCACGGCCACGCCCTGCTCTGGGAAAGCGTTTGACAGACACCGAGAAGCTGTCCACTGCGTCCCCGAAGTCCTCTTCTGCACCCTGGCCAGGGAGCAGCCCCCTGGAGGGCACATTTCACCCTGCTGGCGCCAGGGTGATCGCTCCTCACTCTGGACACGGGACATTCCCAGCTGACCAGTGCTGTCCCTCACGACACTCCTGTGGTCTTTCGCTTCCTCCTCGTGGTCACCTGACGTTCCTCTTGGGGGAAGATTCCCCCAGACACCCAGAGAACGTTCAATGCTGTTTCTGAATTTTTCAGCACATCATCCAGAATTCTTCCATTTTATTGATTGTGCACATTTTATTCCTAGGACTTTTCCTGTCTGTCTGCCTCCTCATTACTCACTATTTCTAGGTACAGTAAGCTGTCAAATGAATCTTGAATTGCAATACTGCAAACGAGGTGGTTATTTTGTTTTGCCTACAAGCTGAATTTTAAATAATGCAAAAATTTTACTTGTGATAATTTTAAAAAAGATGTGGAGAGGCAGTTGCTGAAGTTGGATAACAGACAGCAGAAAGGGACCAGACCACAGGCAGAGTGAGAAATTCAGAGGCATGAGACATAGCTCAAAACCATCTTCAGCTATTTGCCCAGAATCTTGCGTATAATAAATGGTGACTAACAAGGGGAAAAGTAACTTTCGAAGGTGTATTTGAATTCATGTTTAGTTTAAAACCCTTTACACTAAGAAATGCAGATTTCTAGAGGGCTGAGGCCTACCAGTTTATTATTTTTAGAAGAGGCTTGATGTGGCTGCCCTCTGATGTCACAGGCATCTACACCAAATCTTGCAGCATGCGTATTCAGATCCACGTAGCGAGAGGTCTGCAGGAATTTGGAAGCAGCCAGTATTATTCTGTGTATTTCAAACTTCATCATGAAGTACTTTGAGGATTGTTCAAGATTTAAGAATTATCATCAGTCTTTGGATTTATACTCAAGCCAGAGTAGTTGCTTCTGGAAGAAGATCCGATTTCCTATTGGAAAAAACTCACATTTCCACACCTCCTGCGCCGGCCCAGGTCTTCCTGAGTGGTGGGCTGGGACTCCAGGTCAGGGGAGGCCCTGTCAAGCTGACTTTCCCTTGTGGAATGGTTGGTTGATTGTGTCAATTCGAGAACTCAGAAACTTAAGTAAATTGGCTCAGCAATTCTACACCCTAAGGTGTAGAGGACCTGCCCTAGGGCGGCTGTTGCCTGGACGGTATAAAGGGGAAATTAAGGACAGACAGGCTTCTTCATAGGAGCTCCAGACTTCACCTTCAGCTTGAACATCGCCTCCTGGCTTCTTGTGCAGACTCTCTGGCGTCTGCCTTGGATCCTTCACCTTCTGCCACAGACCCATCGGCCTCCTGATATGGACTGATGGGAGGCTGCAGGGAGCTCCAGACCTGGGACTGAAACCTCCTGTCTCCAGTGCGCAGACACCCTCTGCACGCTTCCTCATCCGACTCTGCGGCTGACCACCGTAAGCCAATCTGGTAATTTCTTACACATCTCTATATCACGTGTTACATGTATTTCTCTAGTAAACCCTGACTGATTCACCTCATGGCCCTCTGCTTGCAGCACACACTAAAGAGGCTGGACATGTGTCTCATAGCTGTCACCTTACTCCCTGAGCTTTCAAACACCACTGGATTAGCTGTTTAGCAGGTGAATGAGATGGGTCCAATCCCAGCCAGCCAGGACCACAGCTCCTGCTGTTTGTTCCATGGTCTGCACTCCTAGCTTAGAACTGGAACTCCGTGGGGCTGTAGCTCAGTTACATTTTATTGTCTCAGAGACTTAATATTTTCATCAATACTTGTATCGAGATGGGAAGACTTTAAGTTGTTTTTCAATAATTAGAAAATAATCGAAGTTATCAGTTTTCTGATGTAATACAATCCATTTTGGCCTGTTATCTTTTACTTGCACTTCATAAACAATTAGTAGAATAATAAGCAATGAGAACTGGTTTCAGGGTCCAAGGTCCTTTCTCAGCCCTGCAAATTACTAACAGCGCTGTGGCCGTGGACACAACCTGTGTCCTTGCTTTCAGTTTTCTCATCTGCAAATGTGGACAACCGCTCTTCTCCTGTCTCACATGCAAGGTGTCTACATGGCTGTGGTGAGAGGCTGCAGAGCTGAGAAGGGTTTGACACGCGCACACGCTCTTGAGTGTGTGTTCTGCAAACTCCGGGGCATGCTCCTTCATTTCTCTGTTTCTCAATTCCAGCTTTTTGGTTAACTGAGCTAAAGAGGAATTAATTAGCCTGGTGGCACAGGTTGTTTTGGTCTCAGAGATCTTTCTTTCTTAGGAGGGATCTGCTCTAATAACAGCATTCTCCTTGTAAATCGGGCTCCAGGCAGACCGAGTCTCCAGAGCTTGGAAAATAACTCTTCGAAGGAATGCTCCTCCTCCTCTTGAATTTCTCCAAAGTCACCACCAGAATCCCTGCATGGTAGGACGGTCGCGGTCCTGGGGCAAATCTTGAGGCAGACAAGCCGAAGGGAGGCAGGGCTTTCCTAAACCAGCCATGGAGGCTGCAGATGCAGATGCGGAAACAGCCCTGAGAGGGGCAGGCCACAGAGGCAAGCGGTCCCCTAGCACACGGGAGGGCTCAGCAGGGAGGTCCCTGAAGGCAGCGGCATCCTGGAAATGAGACACGAGGGGGTCGGGACCTGACCATGGGCCCACAAGGACCAGCATCGGATTCCACCACGGAAGAGCAGGCCACGACAAGGACTCACCCACTGGACCTCACACACCTGGTACAGTGGACCCTCGAGTTACAACTGGCCTGGCGTAACTTGGGAATTTTAGTTTTAACTGATGATCAAAGTATTGAGTTATGACCCAAATGCTGGCCTCTTGTGCTTCCAGATGGCCTCAGATACAGATTTAACCTTTAAAGAGTTGTAGAAGGACCACTGTGACATCCTTCCCTGGATGCGGTGAACTGAGAGGTCTTGGGCCGCCATCTCCCTAAGGACCCTGAGATCTGCCTGTGTACAGGAGGGCGACTTCGAAGGCTCAGAGAGGAGCCCAAGCCTTCAGCTGCTAACCTGAGTCACAACCGGCCCTCGAAAATGGATCGAGTTCGCAAACCAAGGGTCCACTGTAGTTTTGCCCCCAGAGAACAGGGCAAGTGTTGGCAGTGGGTAGTGATTGGCGAGTTTTCCCGAATGACCTCGCAGGAACGCGGGCATCTGAGTGGCTGAGACACAGCTTGGAGGAATTTGCTTGGGATCAGGTCTGTCTCAGGGCTGGGGGCCGCAAGCTGGGCAGTGGGCTCTGGCCTCATCAGGGGCCCTCAGAGAAATGCCAGGCCGGGCGGGAGCACTGGCTCCTTCCCGTTCCTGCAGAGCGCAGCCCCTTCCCATCTAAAGGCCATGCGTGTCCTCTGAGGTCCACTCGGGGCTGCTTTCGATTTATAGTGTTCACATTATTCTCCTCTTCCGAGGACATTCAGCAGCTTTTATTCTTTGTATCAACGCTTTCTCGATGGAGCCATTCTTACTCAAATATTTCAAAGTAATTTTCAGGAAGAATCAGTTTCAAACTTTCCCTGTATTTTTGTCTTCATTTTTTCTCAAAATTATTTTGCCAAATCACCACAGTTGCAGACAAGGAATCTGTGGGCTCTGCTGCACTTGGTTTCTGCCCCCTCCCTGCTCACCCCCACCCCCGCAGGAAGCCTCAGTGTCCACCTCTGCTTCTGGTCTCAGGCAGCAGAAAACTCAGGCCTCAGAGAAACTGCTGAAACCCTGAAGCCGAGTCCGTGGGTGACAGTTTTGGGGAGGCCCAGAGCCGGTCTGATGGTGCCCCACTCCGCAAGACCATCACTCTTCCAGTGAGCCCGGCACCTCACCGGTCTCTGCCGTCCCAGACTCTCACCCTGCACGGCACGGCCTCTCCCAGAGCTGTCAGTGTGACCTGGACTTGGCAGGAAACCCAGGCCTCTAACTCTAAACCTCACACACGAAGGGGAACTATTTGTCTGCAGACAGAGGAATCATCAGGAACAGATTTTGGACTCTACCTTAAGACTACACACATTCAGCTCGCATGCCGCTAGCTTTTCGTCAGCTTTGGGCTCTGAGAACTCAGTGCCCACGGTGCAAGGCCTTTGATTTTCAACAGAAAATAAAGTCAATCTACTGTGTTACTGAGAGTATAGAAAGGTGCCATTTTAAAATTCATTTCAACTAGCATGGAAAGCATAAAAGCGAACTCCGTGAGCCTAAAGCCTCCGTGGACCATCTGTTTAACCAGGTTTTGAGATGTGTGTCTATCTTTGAAAACCTAAATGACAACCGAAGTGTCGTGTGCATTTTCAGGCATACGGCCATGTGCCCCGGAGCGGTAAGGGGCCAGCAGCGTCCCTTCCCCACACCTGGAAGGAAGCTGCCTCAGGGCGCGGGGCTCACTCACCTTGACGGTGGCCAGCGCCTCCTCCATGATGGCACACTGCCTGGGCGTCAGGCCCCTGGCCTCCTCGCGCACCATGTGCTCCTGGAAAACAGGTGAGTTCACCGCGTCAGCGCTCGCAGACATGCGCTGCCCACTTCCCGTGTGCCGGGCTCCTGACTGAAACGCCTCCTTCCTGTGAGGACACTTGGGCACAATTAGTTTGCTATATATTCAATAATTCATTTTGCCAAAGGAAGAAGTGCTAGATACCTACTTGAAAAAAGCAGTGCTTTTCCAGAGAAGTGGCTTTGCTTTTACTAGAAGTCAACGTTACAAAAGGAGGGGAAGAAACCTAAAAGCATGTGTCTGCCCTGAGGAGGGGTTCGGGGTGCACATCAGCCTCTCCGTGGCCACCCTCAGTCTACTGCAAACAGCGCCTCTCCTCAGCCTCCCTGAGAGGAGCCCCAGGAAGCAACTGAGTTTGATGGTGGGGAGCTTTAATCTTTTATAATCATTTTGAGATTTTAGAACTACTTTCATTATTTTACAATGGATTTTCTTCATTGTTTTCTGTGTTGTCTCAACCCTTCGCTCACAGTTTATTGGGGGAAGTGATGGCATGAAGTTGGAGAATAGGGAAAGGCCAAACATTTCCTAGGACTACTACCTTTCCGCTGCACGACAGGCACCGCCCACTGACCGAGCACGGAGCGTGCCCTGCGGCCCCAGGCAAGCGGGCTGAAGGCGTCTTCCGGAGCCGAGTGCCGGCTTCTGTGTGCACCCGCGTGGCTGGGACGGGCAGCCTGGTGTACGGAGCTCCCGTCCTGCCCTGGTCTCTGTTTCGGTCTCTTCTCTTTCCATTACTAGTGAGCGCCTCGGCTTCCTGGAGACCAGCTGCATCCCACCCGCTCCTCCATCCTCCAGGGTCTACGCTTGCGTGGGTGCTGACCGAGTGGCGCCTGTCAGCGAGCTCCTGTGCGGGAACGGCACCACGGTCTTTGGACACTGCTGGAAGCATGCAGTCTGCATCGCGGGCCCAAGGCGCATCTTTCTCTGGTGCAGGGCCTTCTGCTCCAACACGGGAGGCCATTTACTGTCCCCTAACCTGCAGCACTCAGTGCCCCGAGACTCAAGGAGCAGGGGAGGTGTGGGCTCGACTGGAAGCGGGAGGCTGTAGGGCCAGCAAATGCCTCCTTCCATTGGTTCACTACTTTTTACAGTGTAATCAAATTATTCTCTGCCATATACAATAAATGTATGTGGTGCTATGCAAATCTCATTATTACTAGAAGCGATTTTCTGGGCTTTAACAACAGCTCACTCAGATAAGGGGTTCTCAGGAAGAGGGCAGCAATGGGCTATTGGCCCAAAGGAAAGGCCGCAGGCTCAGTCACTGGTTTCGCCATGGGCTTCTGGTGCTGTACCAGCCAACCAGACACATTTATGCACATTTACTTTGATTTTTATGTCAAATAAATCAGACCACATTAAATGGTGATACCAGGTACACATAATACACATATATTATGACGTTCCAGACTATGCTAATCACTATTATCATGTAAATCTGTTGAATAAATGCTTTAATGAAATAATACTAAATTTTAGTCAAATGCAGAAAAACAATTACAGTAGCTCCATTACCCTATTTTTTGATCTCGTGTTCACTTAAGTAAGGTAGGCATCTATTAATAGTTATATGTAGGCGTTGTGAAATTACCCATCAGTACAATGGTTTCAAATAGCATCTTTCCAGCAGACCAAATCTGCTTTCAAACTAATACACTGAATTTTTAAAGTGGTTTAAATTTTTGAAAAAGGAAATGGCAGTCTAGTAAAAATAAGTGTAATTGGCTTTGTAAATTTGAAAGTTCTTTGTGCCAGTTGGTATTTTACATATGACTGCAGAGCACTTATCTGTAATTCATGTAGAGATGCATGAATAGACCCACAATTCTAACATAAAACAGCAAGGGTCAATAATAGAATGGTATGATCAGAATGGAGTTATCATCTCATCAGCTATAGAGTACAAGGTTTTAGTTTTAGTCCTTCTGGTCATTTCAGTGCTGTTGAAATAATCTTTTTAGACCATTTTATTCATACTTTACTTGAGACTTAAAAGAATTTGCCAAAATGCAAAATCTTGGTGGTAACAAAGGGCATTGTCTGTGTCCTGTGCACTCTGTCCCTGCCGGGAGGTACAGCAAACACCCCTCTGGGGGTCTCTCTCCTCCCGGGTCCTGGTGTGGACAGGGCGTCTGCGGCCCAGCTCGGGAGGTTCTGGTGAGGTTCGCCTGTGCTGTGCCGGCTGCTGCCGCTTCTGCTGGGGGCCATCGGGGTGCATCTTAGTATCACGCAGTGATAGGCGGGCACTCGGGCTGCTACCTCCCACCACTACCCCCACGCCAAGCTCCACGATGCTTTGCCTTCACGGCTGTGGGAGAAACCTCAGCTCTGCCTAAACCTGCTTTTCAAGACAGGGTCCAGAAATTCCAAGGAGTCGATAAGAGGGAGAAACATCAGAGATCCAGGCTCCAAAACAATAGTTGGCTAGGGCTGTCTACTTTTTGTTTATTTTTGAACCCAGGACCTTTATGCCTTCACACTGAGTTATCTCTCCAGCTTTTTTCTATTGTTTTATTTTTTACTTTGAGGGAGGGTCACACTAAATTGCTAAATTGTGCAGGCTGGGTCAAACTTGTGATCCTCCTGTCTCAGCCTTATCTCCCCAATGAACCACTAGCAGAACTGGACACCTGTGAGAATTCTGAATGACAGCTCTGTTCTGAGGAAGGCGGTGGTACAGATGATAAAACAGGACACTAAAATCATAGGTACCTATTTCACCTCGGTGATTATGCAGATAATGCTCCCCACTGCGCTGCAGGCAGGAGAGGGTACCCAGGGTACTAACTGGGCCATGGCTGGCCCGGGATGGCCCCTCTGCCAGCGGCAGGTGGTGTCCTTTGCAGTTGCCCAGCAAAGCTAGGGGCTGCTTTATCTTCCTTGTTCTCACAGGAACCACAAGCCAAGTGCCAACATTTCCTGCTTCCTATAGATGCCACATCTAAAAACTGGGGCAGGTGAATGCTGTGGCCAGTGCCACGTCAGGTGGAAAATACAACCAAGGTCTTCTGTGTGGCCAAGTTCCTACCCGAATGATGGAGGGGCTGGGGGTCCCTATATGCAGTCAGCTCCAAGTTTTGGGAATCTGAAGTGCTTATTATTAAAGGCTGGGCTGAGCACATCCATGCATTCATTGCCTGCCGGGATGAGAGTTGCAGTTTCCTGTGCTATGCTGACTGTAGGGCTTTTCCAGACCTGACTGGATTTCTATGCAATGCGCCATTCTGCCTTTGTTCACATATGAAAGAAAGTGTGTGCTCTAACTTGCTCCAAATGCAACCAAGCTGATGGTTGCAGTGCAAAGCTAAAACCCTTGGAGCAGGCTGTGAGGTCACGGGAGAGGAAGAGGGCGGCAGAGCTGTGTCAGCGCTGGCTTCTTGGGCCGGCAGCTCCCTCACTCTCCTTACCTTCAGTTTGGATAATTGTCCGAGGTCTTTCGCTGTGATGAAAATCATCTGAGGGCCCTGGAAACACACAGAGACAAGGAAAGGAAGATCAGTCTCACCAGCGACAGTTTGGTCACAGCAGAAAGTAGACGTGGAGGGTTTCCTTTGTCTGCTGTGCTGCATTTGTGGCTTTATGTCCCTTGTCCTTCTGCATCTACTTGAAAGAGCAGGGCAGAGGTACCTGCAAGGCGCTCAGCGCGTCAGTCCTTGCAGGCTCCCACTGCGAGAGTCCCAGCTGTGGGTACGGATGGCCGAGCCATGCTGGCCACGCTGACTGGCACATGCTCACACCCTTACGACTGAATTTCAGCAGAGGTAACTCTCTTACTCCTCTCCCCCCAGAGTAAACGTGCAAAAATAACGTTCAGCTGTAGGGCTGGAGAAGGTGGAGTGACTTCCTGGAAGGCGTGCGGTCGCTCAGGGCTGCCTGTCCGCTCTCTGTCCCTCAGTGGGGCACTTTCTCCACAGCCCCGGAAGACAGCCTGTGCACCACGTAAGCCTTCCCGTAGCGCTAGGGTGGGGCTGGTCCACCAAACATGGCCACACTCATCAGCAGCTTGGACTATTTCCCAAGTAAAGGAAATCAAGAGAATATTCCCCACATTCTCCTTTCATTGAAGAGTATGTAGTCATTAGGGAATCACGGACCAGGTTCATGAGAACCGTGGGCAGGGCTGATTTTGCGCATATTTTATCCCCAGAAACCAGCACAGTATCTAGTACACATAAGAAGCTCAAATAATGTTCACTCTGGGGATGAACGAATGAATGATACGGGTTCACACAGGGAGATGTCAATGGCCGGGGAAGGTCCGGTGATGATAAGCTGCTGTAGAAAGCCTTTATACAGACAATGAAATGTTACAGAGAGGCCTTATGGGGTTATATAATTAAATTCATACATATTTATATGGTGTACTTAAAAAGCCTCATATTCTTCAAAATGGTACACTAAATAACATAAAGTTTATGGGGGAAATTGCAGCAGGCAAGGCAATCAACGCCCATGGGAATTTGCTACCGAAGAACTATCAGAAATAAGAATTGTTACTTCAAGGGGCTGTGTGGACAGCGGGGAGCCAGGCACAGGCCATGGTGCCAAGGGACATTAAAGATGTAAAACAACCGGCCCAACAACAGAGCAGCGGGGTGCAGGTGTGGGGGGCCAGAGCACAGGGAGGGGCTCACTGGCTTCTGCAGAAGAACTGCGAAGCCCCTGCCCTGCCCCTTGACAAGTTCGGTGCACAGCTGGCACGAGAACACGCTCCTCTCCTGCTGAAGGTACAGCTCTGCTGTGAGCCCGAGGCGCCGGCCAGGGGAGCCTCCCCAGACCCCGGCCAGCTTCCAGACGGCACCGACGCCGTCCTGCTGACCCGGCCACGGAGCCAGCTGGAGGTGCAGCCGCGCACAGCACAGTGAGGTCCTGTGCATCTGCGTGTCCCAGGGCTGCCCGTCGACAGATGGCGACCATAGCTGATTAAACCACACATTTGTGGCACTCAGTAAAATGCAAAGTATTCTAGATTTTATCACTCCCTGGCAGCAAATCAAGAAAAACAGTCATTTTTGTATTTTGGTACACTTTATAAAATATTTTTGTCTATATAATTCCACTGGGTAAATATGGACTGGTGTGCACGATTAATGTTCTCAACATGTATTTCAGCTTATAATTACTCATAATTTGCATCAGTTTCTCTTCCTCAGTCACAGAAAAATACACTTCTTCCATAACAAGCATGTACTGGGCTACTGTCTCCTTGCTGGTTCGGGCAGTGAAGTCTGGCTCTGTGCAGCACTGGACCACCGTCCACCTCTCCACCAACCGATCTTCCTGGTCCTCACATGATGCGACCGTATCCTTCAGATTCACCAAGAGCTTCCTCCTCTCTTAACCTCTGCGTGGCACAGCAGGGGAAGCAGGACAGGAAGGGGAAAACGTCCAGGGCGCAGTGTTGGAACTATCTGTGAGGTACAGCACTTCAGCAGGAACCATGGTGCCTGGCTCCATCCTAAACCCATTTCTCTGCGGTTCACAGTAAAATTTTACAGCAGCACATGTAGAGCAGATAACCTTACAAGTTGAGCTTTGATTCATTTTTTAAAGATAAACAAATGACAAGCCAGTGGAAAGTGTGACTGCTATTAACACTACTTAAAATTGACTTGAAAAATGTAGTTTGATCATTGTTAAGAAATTGTATACCAAAGACTTTCCCTGAATGAATTTAGTTCTTTATCTGGATCAAAACCGTTCACTTAAACAAAAGGCAACTGAAGAGATTATTGAAAGTGAGCCACACTGTAAGTACTCACTGTTTGGTCTGTCAGCGGAGGGAGAACAATTTGCTTTTCTATCTTGTTGAGCACCAGCTTCCACAGCTCTTTCAGCACTCGCTTCAGCACTGTCTTCTCACAGATTTTGGCTGAGAGACTTAATCTGAAACAGGACGCGCACGGCCTTTACCACGCAGCTATGTTCCGGGTCACTTTGTTGACCCTTCAATTCACATTAAGATTCAAATACCTGAATAGGTCTTTATAATTTTAAAATGCTAAATTCCATTTACTGAAAAAGATACATAATATTAAAAACATTTATTGATTCTATACATTAGATAATTCACTATTTTTGGTAGAAAGTGAAATCTGATAATTTATTTCCTTAATTGGTTCCTAAGTTGACAAGAATTTCGAGTCAGAAAGAAAAATTTAAAGCATACAAATTAAATTTATAATTAAAGGAAAGGACCCCTCCTTATTCACACATAAAATCTACTCTACCCTGAGCAATTTCTGTAATCTGTCACCAGGCTTTGGCTTGAGAGTTCAGAGAAACATGACAGAACTATTTTCATGTACCTGACAGGACAGTGAGCAGACCACTCATGGTGATAAAGTCAAGGCTCTCAACATACATGAGCTCCACCCTCACCCTGATGTGGATGTGACACATGTCCATGTTTATGGTCTAGACTGAATATTCGAGAAATGCATTTTTGTCACTATTGGGTGTTGAGCTAACATGACAAAGGTGCACATCACTGTAAACAAGAACCAAACTGAGTAAGTCTCCATCCTATTACAAGCTTTCCTTGTGGTGAAATGATGATGTAACATCACCTGGCATTTGTATGACACCTGGTGCAATCTCTTTTGCATAAATGTCTTATGTAATTGTACCCACTTAGAAACAGGAAACAGAGAGTTATGGTCTTTGTCTAAAGAGGTGTGTTTAGCTGGCTTTCTTGCTGCTGGACACAATACCTGACCTCTGCCTTCAAGGGGGAGAAGTTTATTTGCCTCACGTTTTAAGGGGACTCAGTCTATGCCAGCTGGCTCCATGGCAGAAGGGTGCAGCTGTGCAAAATTGTTTAGAGCCAGAGAGGAAGGGGAAGGACCAGACATTGACCTCAGAGCCACCCCTCCATGACACACCCAGATGTGTGCTCCTCCCACACTCCGGGTGGGTCCTGAAGCCAGTGAAGGTGATGTGTGACATTAACCATCACACAGTAGAGCTAGAGAGAGAGTCAAAGCTGGGGTGCATCTTTCCACGCCTGTCCGGAATGCCTTCCATGTGCTTGCAACATGAAGGCCTGGCATGCACAGAGGCACAGAGCTGTGGAACACCTGGGAAATACACTTCAACGACACAGGGCTCTTTGAGGCTCCAGAAGGAGAGGAGTTTAGCCTGCTTCACAGGGTTCAGGGCAGCCTCATTACCCTGCTGGAGCACTACTCAGCACTCTGTCTACTTTTGGACTCAGGAACAATCATCCTGGCTCTGTTTCTGACAGACAGAATTGCTTTTTCATAGTAAAAGACATGCACAATTAACACTAATAATTGATCTTAATAATCAGTAACTACTCTTTAAATAATCAGTAACTACTCTTTAATGTGACATATGAAAAGCAAAGAGAGAAATCTAATATGTATAAAAATGCATAAAAAGCCCGCCCTGGATGAGACCCACCCGCAGGCAAATCTGTGGAAATTGGCGCAGCTCAGCTAGCTTGGAAGTCAACTGTTCAAGGGTGGCGGTGTGAGCTGCTGAGAATCTGCAGTTTGGATGGGGTAGAAACAAGCAGGGCCACAGCAGCTCTCCTCCCCAACACTTCCGAAAGGTCTGTGTGCAAGAACAGGCCTCATTTTTCCGGCTGGCTCGTGCATGTAGCATGCTGGGCTGCCCTGCGTGGACAGGGATAAACCAGGGACACGTCTGCCCCAGGGACACATCTGCAGCCCTGCCCACTGCTGCTACTGCAGGGGACGGAGCTTCCAGCTCACTGCATGCAGTGCCAGATCCTCGTGGAGGAGGTGAATCATGAGGAGAGAGGCTCACAGAGACAAGCGGGAAACCAGACATCTAAAATATAATGCAACTTCTCAGGGGGATTTTTCTCAAAACTACCTTGAAGACTGCCAGTCACTTACTGGTTTTTGTTTGTCTCTATTTTGTTGCAGGACTGGAGATTGAACCCAGCGCAGTCACCCTGAGGAACACCCCAGCCGTTTTGATTTTTTGAGACAGCATATTGACTTGCCCAGGCTGGGCCCCAATTTGCAGTCTTCCTGTCTCATCCTCCTAGAGTGCTACTACAGGCATGTGCCACGATGCCCATTTCTCTTGCTATGAATTCTCAGTGGGGATGTTAAGAAGAACTAAGATGTTTCTTAATTGCCAAGTACCCAAGTGAATGTAACTATTATGCTTCACAAACATGTATTAATAAAAAAGACCTTATTACCCTCCTATTTTAATATTGGCCCTTTAATCATTAATCTGACGCAACAATAATTAATGAGATAACATATATAAATTACCCTAGGACACTGGTCTCCCATGGGCATTCGAAATTATCGCTTGGTTTGCTGTCTCCAGTTCTGGCTCTGAGTACAGGGTGTGCAAACCTTATCTGAAACTCCTGGGGCCAGAACTGTTTCAGACTTTCAAGTTCTCAGAATTTGGAATTTTTGTATGTGTTTTACCACTTAAGCATCCTTGAGGCCAAAACCTGAAATACTCCCAAATCTGAGTTTGTGAGCGTCACGATTTTTACTGAATTAGAACTTCTGAGAGTAGGGAGAGAGAGGAGACATTAGAAACAGGCCGGCCGGCCGCCAGCTCCCGCCTCATGGCCGAGGACTCTGAGTTGGCCCCTGGCACCCCAGCCCACCCATCCTCCAGCACGCGATGTTCCTTCAGGACCCGGGTTCGACCCCCGCCTGGCTCACTGCCGCCCAGTGGCACTTGGGGAATCGGTACTGAAGTCCTCTGTTGGGCAGGGATCTGCGTGCCCATTGACTGAATTCAATCACATTCCTGCTGTTTTCTTCTTCAGCAGGTTTCTGACTCAAAGTCTGATATTCTGGCTCAATTCAATCTCCTTCTATGTCCCAGAGAATGCGAAACAAGATGTTACCTGAAGGGCATGAAACCCTGAGTCTCTCTCTGCCCCAACAGCCACCTCCATGGCTCCCGGGGCTTTCTCTTCTCTTTCCTTTCCTCTGCACAGTGATTCCTGACTTTTCCCATCCAGTACAAAATCAAACGCACTGCTCTTTATGGAATTCATTTGTTTCTGTAACATTCCCTCTAAGGCTATCATACACACAGGAAAACACTGTTTTCTTAACACCCTGGCAGTCCAATGTAGGAATGTAGGGCACTAAATGAAGATAAAATAGGGTAGAAAACTCACGTTTTGTCCAAGAAGTCCATGAGAGGCCTTAGCACAACCTCTGCATCCAGGGCCACGCTATTCTTGTTGGATGCGGTGCTTCCGTCTGATCGCATTTGGTGCAGTTCAAAGCTCATCTGTTTTATGCACTCTTCAATTACAAGTTGAAAACTGAAATAAGGAATGTAAGTCATGGAACAAAAGGAAACATTTTGCCAAGGTCTGCTTTAATTCTACTCGAGGAATCTGATGTGTTTCACATGCCATAAATTCCTGTTTACCAGTTTTCAAACTCAATGCTCAACTACAAAAAACTTTTGTCACAATGAAAGCCTTCTAGGAAACCCTGTGTGCAGACTGCACAAAAGTGACTTTAGGCTGAATGGACTGGGTGGTTCCTTCGGCCGCCGTCTCTGACAGAACCGGCTGGTGTGCGTTTTTGAACGATGTTTGGAAAGTCGCTGCTCTGGAGAGGTGCCGATGGTGGGTGTCACACCTCCAGCCGGTCTCTGTGTCCCCATGTGGTCTCCCTCCGGCCTCACTGGCCACGCTTCCTCCATCATCCAACCTCTGACCACTGAAGCGGGCTGCCAGATTTGCCCAGGAAGCACACAGGTAGGTGTTTCCATAAGTCTGATTCAGTTAGTCAGCATCGTCCAGGTAAGTATGCCCATGTAATTCTTGGGACGCAATTACACTAAAAAATTACTCACTGCTTATGTGAAATTCAAATTTAACTGCATTTTATCTGGGGACTCCGCCTTGCCAGCTGCTATGTTTGAGCCTTTAGCCTTTGACCACTCTTGTCTGTCAGAAGCCATTTCCTTGGGAATCACATCTGGTCCCATGGCTCCCACCCCACTTATGTGTTGCTGATTCTCAAATTCATATTCAGGCTGGATGCAGCTGACTCCCAGCTGTTTTATTAAAGTGGCTGGGCAGGGCTTCCCCTTGGAGATCTAGTGATTTGTCTACCAGGAAAGTCATTGGTGAAATGCCCTGGATACCAACCCACCAGCATCTTTCTCTTGAACTTGTGCAGTAATTTCCCAATTACCTCTTGGTAACACTCTGCAGATGTCCTTTTGGAACAGAATTAAGATCATACTCCTGCCTTGTTAAAAATCTTCAATTACAATAAAGTTATAACAAAAAGCCAACTACGACAAAGTCTAGCGTGCACTTCATGGACTAGGAAGTCCTGCAGAAGCGGCCCCTGGTGGCCTCAGCAAGGTCCCCTCTTCTCAGATCCCTGTAGTCATCCACAGACGCCCTCCTCTGTCCTTGGGATGCCGTGAAGACACTGCAAGGGTGCTCCCTCTGCTGCACGACTTCCTTCTCAGGGCTCTCTCCGTCCCTCAGTTATTTATTTGGCATGTATCAAACATCCTTGTTCTCAAAATTCTCCCTTGAGCACTCCAAGTGAAATGACATTCCTATTATTCTCCATTCCCTAACTGTTGTTTATCTTGCTGCTTGATCATACTGCCCATTATTTGACCTACTGCATACTTTGTTGACCACAGATTATGCCCAGTAGAATAGAAGTGCCATAAAAGCAGTGTCTTTGTCTTCTTCAGTACTACACACTTAATACCTTGGCACAAGGTATTAAGCCTGTGACAAAGGGGACTGTCAGGAAATCCTGAAGCAATAGTTAAATACCATATTGTTTATTTAAACTCCTAAGAGACTAGATCTTAAGTTTTCATAGTACACACACAAATGCTATTGCTGAGAGAACAGATATCTTAACTAACTGGAATGTGATCACTTTATAATGTATATGTATAGCAAGTTGTACACTATAAATATGTACAATTTCTGCATGTCAGTGATATCTCAATAGAGGGTTAAAAAGGAAACTGGTCGAATGCATCAATGATCATTTTCCCACCTGCCTGCATTACCGCACAACCCTCAGTCTTTGACTCGATCTGTGGAAGTAAATCTCGCCCCTGTCTCCTCATTCTCTACACCCAGCGCCAGTGCGGTGGTTCTTCCCTCAGCAATGGCAGTTAGCAAGAGTCGTAAACAGCAGCGTCTCTCAGCGTCATTGCTGAGACATCTTCCGCAACGGGAGCAATTGTGTGCATTCCCACACAAGCACAAACACACATAGGAGAGCAGGGAAGGATGGAGGTGTGGGGAAGGAAGGGTCAGGCCTCAGGACTGGCGCCCACGAGAGGCAGGGCACACTTTCGGTGTTGAATCACATCAGTCCTGCTGGACAGGGCATGCAATGTCTGCATGGCTAATGTTCTTTGGGAAGTATACAAGTGCACAAATGCCTCGTCTTACACAGAGGCTGAGGATTTCACTACAGAGCTCACAGTATGGATGAGACCACACACTGTCATTCACGCTGTCCCAGGTGCTGAAAACACATCAATAGATGGCGTCTTACTTCTGTAGCACAGATGAGAACTTTACTACTTTATTACTTAAGTTATGAAATATTCTAGTTAGTTGCTTCATTTTTAGCTTTACCTAGTAAGGGAAATTTTCTGCAAATTGTAAAGGATCACAGTGTGGCTGTTTTTCTTGTTCCTGGCTGTGTAAAGGCAGGTTTGTAAACACATTGGTCCATACTTTACAGCATATTTTCAGGGCCTGAAGCTGCATCTGCCATGTGCTTGGCCCATCCTGCTTTGGCTCCTGACTTCTCCTGGGCTTTCTTGACCATCCCTGCCTCTCCAGACTTCCATTTGGATTTGGATCTCAGCTGGCCCAGAAATGTGGCACATTTCTTAGCTCTCTTTCCATTTATCTGGTCCAAGAGAGTAACCTCTTCCAAGTCCTCATCTAGGGGAATCCAAACCCTGACCACCTGGCCTTTATCAGACCAGCCCAGTCTTTGGCCTCCCATCAGGCAGAGGCTGAAGGGAGGGAGAGTGTGGGGTGGAGGATAAGGCAGGGAGGGGGTGGGTCTTTGTGGTAGTACGGTATTTAATCAGGACCATGATGGTAGATACTTGGAGTGAGAGGAAAGTAAGGCATATAACGGTGGAAACTTCTAACTAATAGATTCTCATGGGATCATCAATGATCCTGCTGGCTACAGTAAGAATCACCTAGGAAATAATGACTTTTTTTTGCACCTATAGTCAAATCAATACTCACTCCTTATTGGGGTGGGGAGTAGCTGAGCAGAGGGTCTGGAAGTTATGCATCAAAATGGGAAAGGTAGGTTCCCAAGCAGACCTGTGTTGTGACTCAGATCTGAAGTTGGCTGGGTGTGGGAAGCACCCTCAGGGTAATCACAGTGGGGCTCCACTTTTGCATGAGTTCCAGGTAAGCTAACACCTCTACCTCACTGAAAAAGCCTTTGTCTTTATTAATTTTTAGCAAATTTATCCAATAACCTTTCTTTTTTCTATCCCTATTTTGGCCAAAGAAGTCTTTCATTAGTTAGTTTGAATAAAAACAGTGCAGGGAATAACAACAGACTCTGTGAGCACCCAAAGAGCAGAGCAGAATTCCTAGGAAACAGCCCAAGTTCTTTGTCCACTGAGCCAGCCTGCCACTGGAGCTAACAGTGTCAGTAAAGGAAGCACAGTCAGACACATACAGAGGGAGAGACACTAACAGGAAATCTAAGGATGCAGTTTTGAAAATCTTAGGGCCATCTGCACAGGCATTTTTCCTATGTGGCCACCATGAAATCACTGCCAGGCAGGAGACCCACGAGTGTCAGGACCCAGGGACTCCATTTCAAGCTTGGCTTGGCTCTGCTCTGGCTTCCTGAAAAGCCACCCCAACAGCTGCAGGCCTAGGACGATTTAATGTTAATGACACAGGTCAAACTGACTTTTGGAGCTATTGATGCAGCTATTTTTAAAGCCATCAACTGCTACTGCAGACACGCGTCGAGCAGCTGCAGACTAACTTTCTGGTCTAGCTTTGCACCATGGTGCCAGGGATCACTGTGGACTCCCGGGCACCCTGTATGTGATGTTCCATAGCAATGAGGGGACAGCAATTACCCCTGTCACAAGGAGTGTGTGACATTGGCCTGCTTGCTCCAGTAACCCCAAATGAACAAGTGCCACCTTCTTTCCCGTGTTCAGAGGAGGATGCAGGGCTGGATCTGTGTCATCATGGGCATCAGTGCCTGGGCTCCAGCACCTGTCTGGGACAAAGGGAGCCTGCACTGCGCCTGAGCAGCGCTCCTGCCTTCAGAAATGAAGCCGGCCAGACCTTCCCCGAGTAGAACTCGTGCTTTAACCTGCATAGCGTGAAGATTCCTCCCACAAACAAAGAACATTTGGTTGATTTGGATATTTTACAGAAAGGAATCTGAATATTCTTCATTCATGTTCCAGTTTCCATTCTGTGTGGGCCTCTTATTTCCCATGCAGGGAGGAACACTTCTAGCTCTTTCTGGCCCCTTCTCCACCCCCTAACTTTGCTAGATGATCTCTCCTCATACTGAAGTCAGTCTTTCCGCCAACCACCCTGAATTCACAATGGGACACAGACAGGCTGGGAATGACTTGGCCATAGTGCGCCCCTAATGGCCACCTCATCAGCCTCACTGACCCAGCGTCCGGGGAGCAGCCTCTGTGCCCAACCCGATCCAGAAGGAACCTCGGTGGTGGTGCTGGGCGTTCGGCCGAGGCTGCAGATGCTGTGGGCTGGCAGACCACAGAGCAAAGGCGCGGGCTGCTGCTCTGCTCAGCCCTGTGCAGTGGCGTGGGCTCTGGGGACAATGCCACTGGGATCCAGGGCTGGGGACACAACTGATGACAACCAATGGGGGGCTGCGTGTGGGTTCTTCCTCATGCTGCTGCATTCGGGCATCTGAGAAAAAGTGGGGTGCTGTTGAGTTCTCCCTTTTCAGTCTAAGAAATGGCATCAATAAGCAGCAATAGATGCCTCTTAGTTGTGTTTTTCAAAAAATACAGCAGGTGTCCAAACTCCTGTCACCATAAGAGAAAGGTTTATGTTCGCCTTGGAGAAGAAAACACATAGTTTAAACTGAGAAGGCAGCCTTTACTGAATTCATTCTTCTGGCAATTCCACATTAAATTAATGAACCTCTTCAAAGATGTATTTGGTTCGCAGTTTAACATTTGGTAATGAGATGGTTCCCTTCTGCTACAGAACCAAAATGAAGTTTACCAAAGGCGAACTTCTCTCGTCAGAGCCACGCCATAAACAATCTAAGCTGATTTTTTAAAAATCAGAACAGAATGTAGAATCGTTCACAGATTTCGCACTCCTCGCTATGGATAGTGTAACCAGTCCCTAAATCCTAACACCAAGGCTCCAGACTTAATGCGGCGGAGCCTGGAGGCGCAGCTGTCCCGAGTGCAACTGGCTGGGTAGTGCTGCCCACGCACGGCCCTCCCGCTCCCCAGGGTCGCGTGTTCTCCCTCCTCCACGCTCTCCCAGCACTGCTCAGCCCTCCAGCCGGGAGCTGCACGTGGCAGTGAGGTCTGACTTCAGCAGAGCAACACGGGAAGCAGACGGGTGAACGAGAACCAGAGCAGCGTGTGGGGAGTGCCCCACGTGAAGAGCCTCCCCGTGAGGCTGTGGGGTCACCCCAGCCACTTACCTTTCACCGTAGGTGACGCTGAGCCCATCCAGCACCCCACTGAGTTGGACTTGAAGCTCTTTCAGAATAGTGCTTGCTTCAGGATCTAGCTGCAGAGATCACAAACAGCATGACTGGAGTTTTGAGAAGTGTGCCTTCATCTCTCTTAGAGGCATTTTTGCTTGTTATATGGTAACTTGAGGCAACCACACATACACACGTACACTTTCCTCTCATTTTGCCTTTGAAACCAAATGCAAGAGTTAGGAAATCGTGGAGGAACTGGCAGGCTTCTCCCATATGAAAACTAGTTCACATGCCATGCTTACAAGTAAGAGCCAGAGAGCAAAGCTTTCATCGCTTACAGCCAGCGGATGCAAGGCAGAACAAAATCACCTTCCAGAACATGATGACTGCAAAATCTGGAAAACCCACCAGATTATATATTAGTTAAATACAGGCACTGCTTCAAAATATATTTCGGTCTTAATATTTCTGTCAACAAATAGTCCCACTAAAATAAACTGTCAGTTAAGAGTTAACTTTTGGGAACAGGTTGAGTGTCTCTAATCCAAAATGCTTGGGACCAGGAGTGCTTCAGATTCCACAGTTTCTCAGATTTGGGAACATCTGGCCGGACTCCAGTGGTTTAGCATTTGTCCACCAGAACTCTGAAATCTGCAGCGTCCTGAAGCCCAAAACTTTTTGAGCACCAACTCAAAAACTTTGATTTTGAAGCAGTATAGATTTTTGATTTTTGCATTAGGGGAATTAAGCCTGTATGGTGTTGTGGCTTATTGGAAAGTACCTTTGTATTTTCCCAGTTGTAGAATTTTAGGTGATAGGATAAACAAACTATCCAAGCACATCCACACTTGTATGAACTTGGTAGGCCTGGTGTCTCTCCTAAAACCTCATGGTAATTCAGTTCAAGATGCATAGTTGAACTTTTTAATTTTATTTTAATAATTCGATTATTTATACCTTCAAACTAAGATTGTGAATGAGTTTAGGTGCAAAAGAAAAATAATTAGACCAAGATAACTTATTTGTGATGCTTCTTGTTACAGTGCAAACATCAAAGGTCAAGTTTTTAAAATCTAATTTGTTCTTAGAATAGTGTTAGGAAAGATTACAAAATAACATAAACACAAACAACCAATAGACACACAAAGGTTTATTTTTGCAATTAAAGTGAAAGATCTATATATACTTTACCAAACATTTTAGAATTCTTTTTTCCAGTTTGTTGATTGTATTTTTGTGAAGTAATTGTTTTTGGTTTTTTGGTGAAAACAAAACAAAACCTTATAATAGACGCATTGAATCAGTCATGTAAAGAGAAGCTGGATGATTCTCTGAACTGAAATCTTCCTTCCTTGACCCTTCAGAAATTCCACTTGCTACCGTTAATGTCTATAGTTCCTGCCCAGTTTGGTCTGCTACTCAAAGAAGAGAATCAAGCTAATTTGGGGATGAAAGTATCACTGACCACAATGACAGAATCATTTGGGGGGGTCTCAGGTAGATGTAGGACTCAATCTAGCAGTTTAAATCCTGGGATTTTGTCTTACTTTCTCATTGTCAAAATGCCCAACACCCGCAATTAGAGAAGAGGTTTGTTTAGCTCCCAGTTAGTAGGGGTTTCAGACCACAGCTGGCTGGCTCTGAGGCAGGGCAGTGTGGCAGGGTGGCATGGCAGAGGGGCAGGGCAGGAACAGCCCACGGCGAGGCAGGCAGACAGAAGCAGCACGTGGCGAGCTTCCCTTCCCCTTCATGTCCCAAACAGGGTACAAGCCGCCCACAGTCTGGGTGGGTCCTCCCTCTTGTCTTTAGTAAATTCTTCCCAGAACCCAGAACTATGCTAATCAAACCAGGGACTAATCCAGTTATCACACCCATGATCCAGTCCTCTCAAAAGCCCCATTTATGAGCACATGAGGCTTTGGAGGGACACCTAGACACAAACCCCAACAGCTCCCTCACCTTTAGCAGAGAGAACATGTTGATGGCCTGCTCCAATGAAAGGGAACCCTACAGGATGCTTATTATTGTATTTTCTTTTTATCGCTCTAAGACAAGCTTTAAGTTGACTTCACTTGGATGAGAAGGCCAGGGAGAGAGTGAGAGAGATGCACCCCATTTCTGTCTGGGTTCCCACTCCTGTGGGCCCAGGAAGCTCCTTGCCCAGAGGGCCCCTCCAATAGAAGGGCTGAGAGCAGAGGTGGGTTTGTCACTTGTCAAGATAATGACTTTAAAATTATAGTCCACCTTGGATTGTCTAACATGGTCTGTAAGTGTTCTGCAAGATAAGCAAACTTTTCTAAGAAATTTTAAGTTGATAAATGAGTGATGTCTTGTGGTACAATAGCACATCACACTGAAGATCTCAGGACCACAACTGGGGCTCGTTCGCTTTCTCTCTCTCTCTCTCTCTGCTTTGATATACAAGTGCTTTGGATTAAGAGTGGAATGAATTATTCTTGCAAACCATGAAAATGGTTACAGAGGTCACTTGGATGAAGTTATGCTATTTCCTCATACTGTTACTTTAATCTGCCTTAAGTATTTTCTGATTAAACATTTCTTATCACATAATTGGCTATTACTTGAGAATTAGAAGCTGTCAAACAACAGCATTTAAGCACTAAGTGATAGTTTTAAGTTTTTGATAGATGTATGTTTTTAAGTAGATGCAGACAAATTTTTTCTTATGTAACTAGGGCAAAAGAAAAAAAAGGCAGAAAAAGTGAAAAGTTTTAGTTTAAGTTTTTATGTGATCCATATAATATCACTAAAATAAGCACAGAAATTCTGAGGCCAATGTATGTGGCTCTTGCAAACTGCAGGTCCTCTGCAATAATAAGGAAAATGGACATAAACATCATATCTATTCAGCTACAAGTTAATTTTTTTAGACAGCAAAATTTTCAGTTCTTGTGTTTTCTGTATTTCTGTATGTGCCCAAATGAAGGATATTTTCATTAGTCTCAAATTGTCTAAAGTATTAAAAAATAATGAATTGGGGTTTGAGAATTCACTGCATAAATTGTCTACTATATATTTTAAAAATTATTGTCTACTTAGGAAAGGTAAAAGGCTACTTAATTTTATTTCATACATTTTTAATGCAGTTACATAAGTAGTAAACATAAAAATAAACTCAAACTTCTGTACTGTTACTTAAGTTTAGTAAGAATAAAGAAAATTTGAAGCATTCAAAATTCATAGTTAATAAGTTTATTCTAAATCAGAAAATAAATTGCCATGGGGCCCTGTACAAGTTACTTGGATGACTAAATAAAGGCTCCACATAAAGAGGAATATGTCCAAGGAAATTCAAGGGTAGAGTCAGTACAGAAACTTACATGAAAGCCACCAAAACAGATTTCACCCACGCTCTATGAAAGTCTTGGGAACTCCAAAATCTAGCCTGAGAGAGTGCAGTTTTAATGAGCAAATAAGCCCTATGGCCACAAATAGGTAATAACCAAGTTTCCACACCACGAGACATGGCGCTACAAATAATTTGTCTGAGAAAGATAGCTGGCAGGCAAGGCGTCCTTTAAGTCTTTCCTTTTTCCGAAGATTCATTTTTACTTTTCCTCTAAAACACAATTCATTTACCACTTCCTTTTGCCAAGTCCCCCAGTGTCCCTTGCCCAGGGCAGTGGGTGCCTCGCTCATCACCACCTTTCCTAGAACAGTTTTCTTGCAAACCCCTCTCCCTCAGAAGGACTCTCCTCACCTGGGTTTCTGTTCCAGCGCCCTGCGTCCCCAGGTACTCCCCAGGGCTGAGGGGAGGCGGCCAGGACAGGAGACCGTGGAAAGCAGTCACCACATCTGGTAGTGACAACTCCTGGACCGAGGCCTCGTGCCACTATCACCGGGATACTCTGCTTTTGAGATGCTTCATGCCACGGCCACATCCGTCTCTCGACTGGTGGCCTTGTCTGGCCTGCTCCTTCGTCCATGCTGTTTACTTGCACGTGCTCATCTCCTGATTCCGTCAGCTGCCCATGTTTCCTGTCTCTTTTGACTTTAGATTCTCTACCTGTCCCATAAACATCAGAGTCCTCCGATTGCTGCTTCCTGGTCTTCTGGTTCTGTGCCCTCTCCCTGTGCCATCAGCTGGTCCCCAGGGTTTTTACGCCCCCAGGGAATGACCCCTCATCATTCTCCATGTGGAATCGCAGTCCGGGCATCACGTCTTGGTCTCCAGTGCTGGCTGGGCTCTTCCCCTGCGGTGGTCCCCATGCGTCAGTCACAGGGTGGCAGGAGTGGAAATACGACCCAGCCACCGCCTCATTCACTTCTCTTCTTGTTTTCCATGCCTGGGTTGGTGACACATTGTTGTTTAGGTAGACATGTGAACGTCATCTCTGACTTTGGTCTTCTTCCACCCCTGTCTCTGGGGACACCAAGTGTGGGTGGTCGTTCCCTGTCCCGTGCTCGCCATCCACCCCACCCTTGTCACTTTGCAACTCGCATTTTTCACATCGAGTTATCACGATCATCTCCAAGTTGTGTGCTCATTTTGTTTCCCCTTTCCATCCTCCTCATCATTGTTCTGAGAATTGTTTTAATAAATCTGAATCCAATCTTTGTACTTGCTGACCCCTCAAGCTGGTTTTCAAACAGGGAAGTGCCTCAAGCAATTTCACACGGGTTTATCTGAGCTCTGGATTTCTTTTATTTTGAAAAGATCAGTTCTCTCCAACCCTTCTACTTTTCAGGACTGATTCATCTTGTAAGATCTAGTTTAGCTTAAAATATATGATGGAAGCGCAGGTGAAAACCCCCAGTGAATGCAGCAGTGGGAACGATGGCCTCTCTGAGGAGATGGGATACGCTGTCAGAATACAACACGGGGCCCTCTTGGCTACAGGCCAGTGTGCACTCCCTAACAATGCTACTGCTTTGTTGGTTAGACTCCTCCTCGGAGAGACCTTCTTCAGGAACGCGATCGTTTTTGGTGGCAGATCACAGAACTTTCCTATCAGCTTTGCCAGAACGTACATAAATCGGTGCTTCGGATTCTTGGTTTCCAAAAGTTGCAGAACATCAGTAACTGTCTCCCATCCTACTTAAGGAAAGGTACACAGGGATCCAACTGTCGCTGTGCTGCCAATCAACTAAAGGTCTCTGCGAGATGCTCAGTTCATTTCTGCAGCCCAGACCACTGATGGTGACAAGCGCTGCCTTAGCTGCTGAAATTGGTTCATGATAGTTTTGAGTCAGTGAAAACCAGTCAAGTCTGGAGTTTCTAGTTCTATGTTACTGTCCTGTTTTACTCTGAATTACATTTTCAAGCCTCACAAGTGGCATGATGTTCTTTTCTCTGAGCGCAAACGTTTCTTCCTCCCTGCCTGTACCTTGTACGCTATCCCTCTGCAGATTGCTAACGAGGTTCCTGCCTCATCGCCAGAGTCTCAGAGCACAGTTCAACTTCTCTCTGTCAGGTGGGAAGCCACGGCCCGGGTAGTGTGTCAGGCTCTGGAGCCACCCACGAGTGAAGAGCTGCCTTCTTTAGCTGCTTGCTGCGAAGCCATCTTTGTTAAGAAAGCAGACTCCTCACAGAGGGCCACTGGAGAGGGCTTTCAAGCTCACTGGTGGCACGCATTGGCCACTGTGAGCCTGGCACGGAGGAGCTGGGCCTCCTTGTGTTTACAGAGCTGCCCTCCGGGTGCTGCACTTGCCACTGCTCCTCTGTGTGTCCCTGTTGGCTGTGAACACAACGTGCTGTGCGCCAGGGTGAAGATGAATCCAGACCACGGCGCTCAATGCCAGATGGGCAAGAATGTGGGCCCCAGCACCGCGTCAGATAGAGGGGCAAGCTCTGCTGCTCCACCGGGCAGCATGGTGGGTACATCTCAAAACAGCCAGAAAGCAGGTTTCGGCTGCGCTTACTGTGAAGAAAGGATAAAGTGATGATTGTGCTAATAACCGAGCTGATCATTCAAGGTATGCATGAATCTGAAACATTGCATTGTGTACCCAATGGGTACAATTATTATGCGTCAATCAGAAAATAAAAATAACAAAGGTGAACACAAGGAAAATGGAAAAAGCCCTGAGATTCACTAGTTAGTGCACTAACTTATGGCGGGGGACGGGGGTGCAGGCGTGAGCAGCTGGAGGTGACCGCACAGAGGTAACAGGACGGACTGACCACAGGCCACGAGGCTGGGACTCAGGCGGAACTGCTTCCTGCTCTACACTGACCGGTTCTCCCTGGGTTTCCTCAGGTTCGGAGGAGCTCCGTCTGCAGAGACTTGGCAGGGTACAAGCGAGCCCTGACCCACGGGCGCTCCGGGGAACCAGGTGGCCGCGCAGCGCCTGGCTGGGTCTCTATTTCATTTGGACAAGGGCTGCTGGTCCAGGGACCTCGCGACCTGCTGGCCTTCCCCGGAGCCTCTGCCTAATTTCACACACTCGGCTGCAGGCAGAACTTCCCATGCTGGCAGCACGATAGTCTTAATCATATTTATTAAATAATTCTATACATGTTGCCCTTCTAGCCCTCATTATTCTCTTAATTTTCGATTAAATTCAATTCATTAGCTCTAATTGCAGAGACAGGCAGAGAAACAAACCAAGCGGTATCCGCAAGTTGCCAACGTAAAAGGCCAGCGCTTTAAGCGTTCAGGGCACCTTGCGGTCTGCTGCTGCGGCTCTGAAAACGACCGCGGCGCTGCGGGCTCCGGCACAGCCACAGCGATGAATTGCAGTTCTGGGGTTTGCCCACGTGGTCGGACTCCGAGGCTGGCTGCAGTGCGAGGCTGGCTGCAGTACTGCGGGGCGGAGCACCACAGCCGCGGCTTTCATCCGCAGGATAACCTAGCTTAGAAAGTGCACTTTTCACCCACAGACGCTATCTCTGTAATTGTTCTGACTTCCCTTAACGCAACAGAAACTCAGCCTTTTTTTTGCGCGGGGAGGGGGAGGATTCCTGTGTTTCAGTACTTATGAAACCTCTGGTGTCCAGTGAAACTTACAGCACAAAATAGGTGCTCAGTAAGCAAATGTTTGTTGAGCGAACAAATGAAGGAATCGACTCTGTCCTCCGGAGGCACACACACTGACCTCTGCTCTCCACACAGCTGCCAGCACTGAGGGCAGAAGGTGTGGAGGGGGCCGCACAAACCCGGGCTTGGGCTTCTGAGCAGCTCTTTCTCCAGGTGCGCGGGGATCTCTGCCCCAGAGATCTTACTCCTTGTTTAATTAGATTACTTTGTAACTGTCTTGAGGCCAAAGATATGTTTTAAAAAAAGAAATCTTTATTTCTTACCTCTTGAAGATACGGTAAATATAGTGAGACAATGGAGGTTTAAACTTTGTAGTATACCAAGTTTTTAAATTGTTTTAGCAAACTTTTTTTTTTTTTTTTGGTATCAGGAATCAAACTCAGGACCTTGTGCTTGCTGGCACTGTGCCTCTGAGCTGTATACCTAGCCCAGGAAATAATTTTAGAGCTACAAGATATAATACAAGCTATAATGTGACTAGTTGAATCTATCTTATTATCTAACTGTGCATGACATGTTCTTTATAATTACTCTGTCCTATAGTTTGTAGCTAACTGAAAAAGATAAAAGCAGCAGATTGATGCTCTTTACTAATTACTACACTGTATGTCTACTTGTGTGCAGGAGATAAGACGGGTCTGAAACCTGAGCACGATGCTCAGCCTCTTTAAAATGATCACATCACTTTTATTAAGATTATATGTAAAACATAAATAGCACCCTACTGGACAATCAGTGGGTCACAGATGAAATTAAAGAAGAAATTAGACAGTTTTTACAGCTGAATGACAATGACAATACAACATACTGGAACTTGTGGGACACAATGAAAGCAGTCTTAAGAGGGAAATTTATAGTAGTAAATACCCATATCAGGAAAACAGAACAAGCTCATATAAACAACTTAATGTTGAACCTCAAACTTCTAGAAAAAGAAAAGCAAGCTAAACCAAAAGCTTGTACAAGGGAGGAAATTATAAGGACCAGAGCAGAAATTAACAAACTGGAGATTAAAAAAAAATACAAAGAATCAATGGATTGAAGAGTTGGTTCTTTGAGAGATTAAATAAAATTGACAAACCCTTGGTCAAACCTTATCAAAAAGAGGAAAAAAAAAGAGACTCAAATCCATGCAATGAGGAATGAAAGGGGTGAAATCACAACAGACCCTGTAGAAATCCTGAAAATCATCTATACCTACTTTGAAAATTTGTATTCTAATAATATGGTAAATATAGAAGAAATGGACAGATTCCTAGATACATATGAATTACCAAAGTTGAATCAAGAAGATATAAAAACCCTAACTCACCCAATATCAATAAATGAAATTAAAGATGTAATTAAAACCTATCAACAAAGAAAAGTCCAGGCCCTGATGGATTCACTGCTGAAATCTACAAGAAATTTAGTGAAGACCTAACACCACTACTTCTCAAACTCTTTAATGAAATTGAAAGGGATGCAATATTCCCAAATTCATTCCTGGAATGAAGCATTACTCTGATTCCAAAACCACAGAAGGACCCAACTAAGAAAGAGAATTACAGGCCAATCTACCTACCGAACATTGATGCAAACATCCTCAGTAAGATACTGGTAAATAGACTGATGCAAACCGTCAAAAAGATTGTACACCATGATCAAGGGGATTCATCCCAGGGATGCAGGGATGGTTCAACATATGCAAATCCACAAATGTAATACATCATATTAATAGAGCCAAGGATAAAAGTCATATGATTCTCTTAATAGATGCAGACAAAGCTTTTGACGAAGGCCAGCACCCATTCATGATAAAAAGTCTACAGAAAATTGGAATAGATGGTTTGTATTTCAATCAGATAAAAGCCATCTATGACAAACCAACAGCCAACAACATACGAAGTGGACAAAAACTGAAAGCTTTCACTGTAAAATGAGGAACAAGACAAGGATGTCCACCGTCTCCACTCCTATTCAACACAGTCCTGGAAACTTTAGCCAGAGCAATTAGACAAGAGAAATAAATAAGAAGAATAAAGATAGGAAAGGAAGAAGTTAAACTAACATTATTTGCAGATGACATGATACTCTACTTAGAAGATCTTAATAATTCCACCAAAAGATGTATAGATTTAATAAGCAGATGGTTACAAAGTCAACACTCAAACATCAATAGCCTTCTTGTATACAAATAACAAACTCACTGAGAGAGAAATCAAGGAAATAATACCTTTTACAATAGCATCCCAAAAAAAGAAATACTCAGGAATCAGTCTAACGAAAGATGTTAAAGAGCTCTATATTCAAAACTATACTACTCTGAAAAAGGAGATTGAAGAGAGTATTAGAAAATGGAGAGATATCCCGTGCTCTTGGGTAGGAAGAATCAATATAGTGAAAATGGCCATACTTTCTAAACTGTTATACAGATTCAATGTAATCCCAATCAAAATTCCAATAGCATACCTCACAGAATTAGAGAGTACAATCCTAAAATTCATCTGGAACCACAAGAGACCTAGAATAGCAAAGGCGATCCTGGGCAACAAAGACGAGACGGGGGCATCACAATTCCTGACCCAAAATTATACTATAAAACTGCTGCTTATCAGTGAACTAAGTAAGTCATACATATGTAACCATCGTATTGTTGTACTTATGTGACAAACTGAAAAAAAATCTATGTATATATATAAAAAATCAGTTAAGATAGTTAAAGAAAAAGAATCTTGAGTGAAAAGTAGTTTCCACAGGGTCATTTTCAGATTTCATTTTTACTGTGAATTGTTCTTTTGAAAATAATATAACATTCATAACATTCGTGTTTCTTGCCGATATTTTTCTAATGTTCTATACATTCTTTTTTGTTAAAAAAAATAAAGCTACTGTGATAAAAACAGCGTGGTACTGGCAAAAAAACAGACCCGAGGATCAATGGAACAGATTAGAAGATGCAGAAACAACTGCAGACACACTACGCCACCTTATCTTTGACAAAGGTGCCAAACACAGTCATTGGAAGAAAGATAGCCTCTTTAATAAATGGTGTTAGAAAAACTGGCTTTCCACATGTAGAAGATTAAAACTGGACCCATATCTTTCATCATGTACTAAGCTAAAATCTGAATGGATTAAAGATCTCAATATTAAAACAGAAACATTGCATTTTCTGGAAGATAGATAAACTCTTGAAGACATTGGTGTAGGCAAAGACTTTATGAATAAAAGCCAGACTGCACAGGAACTATCACAAAGAATCAACAAATGGGATCTCATCCTACTGGAAAGCTTTTGCATAGCAAGAGAAATCACCAACAGTGTGAAGAGACAACCCATAATGTGGGAGAAATTGTTTGCCAGCTGTTCCTCAGATAAAGGATTACTATCGAGAACATATAAAGAACTTAAAAAAAAATCAGTCCTCCCAGATTTAAAGACCAAATTTAAAAATGGGCATCTGAGATGAACCCACACTTTTCAGATGAAGAAGCACAAATAGCAAATAAATATGTGAAAAAATGTTAAACATCAATGGTCATTCGGGAAATGCAAATTAAAACAACGCTGAGATTCCATCTCACTTCAGAAAGAATGGTCAAGATTAAAAAATCAACCAACAACAAATGCTGGAGGGGCTGTGGGCAAAAAGGAACCCTTCTCCACTGTTGGTGGGAATGCAGGCTGGTGCAACCACTGTGGAAGTCAGTGTGGAGATTCCTCAAAAAGCTAGGATTGGAGGTTCCATTTGACCGAGCTATTCCCCTTCTGGGTACCTTCCCAAAAGAATTACAGGCATCATACCACAGAGATATATGTGCACCTATGTTTATAACTGCACAGTTCATAATAGCCAGATCTTGGAAACAACCTAAATGCCTATTGACGAGGAATGGACAAAAAAGATGTGGTATGTCTATATAATGGAATACTATTCAGCTATGAAGAATGATAAACTGGACATTTTTATACTTAAATGGATGCACTTTAAGAACACACTTATCAGTGAAATAAATAAGTCACATATGTGTAAGCATCATATTGTTTCACTTGTGTGACAAACTGAAAGAAAAACTATATATGTATATAAAAATAGTTAAGATAGTTTAAAAAAAAAAAGCACAGAGGCCTCCTTTGTAATCTACATGACCTGTCCAGAAGTAAATGTAAATTCAATGCCTCCCTTCACTGACAAAAAAAAAAAAAAAAGAAATCGCTGAGATTTTGATAGATATTGAAGTGAATCTAGTTAAGTTTAGGGAGACTAAATGTTTTGATAGTTGTCCAATTCACATACATAATCTCTCTCCACTTATTTAGGTTGTATTTGAGTACTTTTAATCAGTTTTTATAGTTTTTAGGATACAGATAATGAACGTATTTTGGTAGATTTATACAGTAACGTTACTTTAAGCTTTTTCGTGATGTAACTTGTGCCTTTACAATTTTACTTTTGAATTGCTCATTATATATAGACCAACACTAGATTTCTGTATAAGGCTTTGTGACCTTGTACCATGACCTTGCTAAACCTGCTTGTCTGTTTTGTTGATTTTTATGCAGATTTTTTGTAAATAAATAATAACAATAATAAATACACCTCTGAGAAAATGAATACGGACTATTTATTTGTAACCTGTATGCACTGAGTAACACTCAGGAAATAACTAAACTGTTAAAATAATATAAACTAAACTCATCTGCTGTACTTTTGAGCTTCCACCTGTCATTTGCCCCCAGAAGCCCAGCCAGCTGTCACACAGCACCCGACACCACCTGTGCTGCTGCCAGGCTGGGAAGGCTGGTGGTGCCAGGGTCCGCCGGCACGCACTGCCCTGAGCTGGGTCCTGACAGGAAGAATCACCCGGTGCTTACATCCACTCCTGAAGGCTCCATCTCCTTCACGGCTTGTGAGACGTCTGTGCGTGTGTGTGTGTGTGTGTGTGTGTGTGTGTGTGCGTGCACTAGAAGAGTCCCAGTTGTGAGCAAACACTCTTGTAGTCTGTGCACAGGGCAGCACGTTAGGAAGTCAGTTTACAGGGAAAGAAGCGGTGTGCTCGTCTCTCGAGTTCTCTGTGCTCCTGCTCAGTGTTGGCGGCCACTGCACACACACGCGTGCCTGTGTCCTGGGTGGCCCCGGGAGCCACCAGACTCCCAAGATTGTCACTATGGGACCATGTTTTCATCCGGCTCTGACAGGCAGTGGGCTGCTCACCACAGGAGGTTTGCAGTTCCCTGAGGCGGCTCCTCCTGACCCCTGACAGTAGGGTGGCAGAGCCCATGTCCCGCAGCCAGGCCCACCGGTGGCCGTGCCTGCCAGACAGGGCGAAGTAAGGCTGCCGCTAGACACCTGCTGATAAACACCGTGAGCAGCACACCAGCAGCCGGTTTCTAACTAGATTCGGCAGCAAGACAAGCACATCCCAGCACGGAAGGGAAGGGAGTCGAAACCATCAACTCTTAAAAGGATGTCTGGGCATGCTGTGCACTCAGCAGCACGGTTTGGCTTTGCCAGCTGGTCTTCTCGGAGGGAGCAAGCGGGGTCAGCGTGCTGCGCTGGTCCAGCCTTCAGGGGCCGAGGAGCCACCTACCCTGCTCCTTGCAGCCGCCAAGGAATCCTGCCCTTCCCAACAGAACCCTTCTCACTGTCACCAAAGCCAAGGTCCCTGCCGCTCGAGCACAGGCACAAGCAGGCGCCCGTGGGAAGGTCTCTGCCCGTTTTTCTGGGCCCCTGCACCCACAGGAGGCCGAATGTGGCCCCCATGACTTGAAAGCAAGTCTGTACTTATCAGGCCTCCTTGGCCTGCGTCGCTCAGACGCAGTTCAAGTTTTGCTGTCTCCCAATACTTCCATTCATCTGCCATTGCTGCCTGAGCCTGCTTAACCTTTGTTGGCTACAGCAGACAAGAAGGGAAAATAGAGGACAACAGGAGAAAAGAAACTCCCTGAAAAGACACGCAAGAGGAAGGAAAAGGGTGTGCGTATTTACATGGAGGGCGTGGAGGGAGCCAGCGCCACCACTGTCACCAGCAGACCTGCAGTTGGAAGCCAGGCGTTCATTTCTTCCCACTGGCTTGTTTAATTGCATTTTCCATTTAAATTATGTATGAGGAGTTTAATGAATAGAAGCTGTGTGAAGGCGCCAAGCTCAATCTTCCTGTCTTCCATTTTCTCCAGTAAAAATAAGAGCTCTGTGATTTAGTCACTTATTTGAAATTAAATTTACAATATGAAATATGCATATTTCAAACCAATTATTTTATATGAACTAAAAATCCATTTTTGGTGCTCCCTGGTAAAGCACTGGCCTAGCACACAGGAGGGTGGGCACGATGCCCATTACTGCCACAGAAAACGTCCATTCTGACTGGACGAGACATCAGCTCCCAGGGCTAGCAGGCGATCGGGCACAGGGCCCTTCAGGGTCAGGGCCAGTCCGTCCGTCTGTCGTGCTGGTCTTTTCTGATTTGTCTGGTTACTATTCAGCTCAGCAACACGTTACTCACATTAGAGCTCAGACATGGAGTAGTGTGAAGAAATAGCATGAGGAGAACTCCTGGAAACCCCACACTTTACCCCTCACTTAATTCTTAAATGACTTCTGCCCCTAACATTCACTGAAAGGAGGCAGGGTTTCCCACAAGAGATCAGGCATTGCTTGGCTACTTTTCAAAATAGCAGATGAACCCGAAAAGCTGGATACAAAACATCGCAAAGTTTACAGAAGAAACCTCAGGCTGTGACCCCCAATTGCTCATCGACTTCAGCAGAAGAACCTGAAGTGAGGCTGACGTCCTCCACCCCTGCACCAGCGCTAACACACTTTTCGGGAGGAAGCCTATTTTATACAAATTCAACTGAGATTGCACTGGGAACACAGCTCCAAAAAGCTCATTTTTAAAAAGTTTTGCACCATCACAATATATTATTGTGGTGCTCCTTATGGGATACTGGGAGCAACTCCATTTTTTTTTTTTTTGTGGCAGCGGGGATCAAACTCCCTACCTCATGCCTGTCAGGCAGGCATGTATGTTGCTGAGCCAAACTCCCAGCCCTAATTTTTTGAGGCAGGGTCACACTATGTAGTTTAGCTGGCCTTGCTCACATTGTAGCCCAAGCCGGCCTCAAACTCACGACACTCCTCCTACCTCAGCCTCCCGAGTGCTGCGATTAAAGGCGTGCGCCACCACTCCCAGCAGCTCCATTTTTTAAAAGACTGAAAATGGAAAAGACATTGCTAGTGTTCGGTGGTGGGGCTGGATCAGTTTTCCTTAGGGTCAGAAGCACATCACACATGAAGAAGCCGATCTTAGAAGCAGCGTGTGCAGCCTCGTAAGTTTAGAAAGACAAAGGGCGTTCCCACCGCGCCCCTGCCTAGCTTCGCATGTGCCTCATAACCTCCCCAGGGCAAGGCTGAGGAACGGACGCCTGGACTGGAAACATCACACATCCTCGGCACAGCCCCCCGGGACAGACTCGTGGGGAAGAGGGGGCTCTCACCTCTCGGCACCTCTAGTCCTCGAGTGCTAGATTCTCATGTGGGTTTGCGAGGAAAGGAAACAAAAGAGCCCACTGAGGGGAAGAATTTTAAGGGACAGTAATGACGATGTTTCTTTCACTATAATAATTTTCAATTCATTTAAATGTTCACCATAATTTGAGATCACAGTTTGTACTTTGCCCTATTTTTTGCACCATATGACAAAGCTGTGTCATACTTACATTAAAAGTACAAAATTGTTTTGTTTAAAATAAAAAAGACACCAAGGCCGGGGCAGGCGGAAGAGGCAGGTGCACAGCCACATCTCACTCTCGCCTGATCTGAACGAGCAAACCAGAAGGGCAGGAAGTGCAAAGGCTCGCGGAGACAGGGAAGGGCAGCCAGGGAAAGGGAAGATGCGCGCAGCACAAACCTCATAAGAGAATCTTTCTCCTTCCTTCTTCTGTTCATGGAAGTGCAAGCCAAAGATGTTGGACAGAGACAGGACACATTACAGACACAACACACAACACGTTTTGACAGGTTTTCTCAAGTGGAAAATAAACTGCTATACATCACAACACTAGTGCCACAAAGCATGTTTCAGAACAAACATCGAAACTGGCATTGCAAAACACAACAAAGAAATCTAGAATGTGTGGTACTTTACAGATCATTAGCACACATATACTTAGCTGTGCACACATATACAAATACACACACATGAACAAAAGCCCTCTTTCGCCCCACTCTCGCTTCCACGCACTGAAGTACTCCGTGGAAGATAAGAAGTCTCTTAACTGCTAATGGGACTTTTCAAACATTACCACCTCCTGTTCCTCGGTACATCATATAAATTTGGTCAAGGTGCCTTTATAACAGAGGTGGCTGCTAATGACCTCTAAACAGGTTTTTGGCAAATGCACAGGTGAAACCAGACTTACCTCTTTCCCTCCCATGGACTCAAACATTTTTTCCAGCTGGACACGCAACTGCTGAATGTTATTCATCAAGATGCAGGGCTTTCAATGAAGAAAACAGGAGAGCATTGTGAACATTCCTTATGTACGAAGCTACTGGGAAAGGATGATATTAACTTAAAAGTGATAGCAGACACCTATCACTGATGTCTGGTTATATTTGGCAAATACAGTAATTCTGCTACTTGACATGATGGTTTTTAACAGCTAAGAGTACGAAAGAAAAATGTAATGACCTTTTTGAGGAATGAAACTGAGTAACATCCTCACACAACAAACCATCAGAGACTGGTACTGAAGTGTATTTGTCCATAACAGAGTGGCATTTTATGCTTAGAATCAACCACATTTTGTTTTTAAAATTTTATTTTCAGAAAAACAGATCAGTTTAAAATCTTTTGTAATCTCACTGTTTTCAAACCAAAACAGAACCTGCATTTGACATCCGACAGAATGGTCGCAGTCTGACAAAAATGCCCTTCGTGGATTGTGCTGCTGCCCACGCAGCGCACGCGCTGGTACCCACGTCCCGGTGTGACCAGGCTCTAGTTCGGGCATCCCTTCTCATTTTGCTCTTGGCCGGTTTGAATCACACCTATCACTTGGCTCAGGGCTTCCTTCCCTAGGTTTTTTCTTCTGGATCACTTGGTATTTGAGCTCTTGGAGCTGTGTGCAGCGAGCCGCCCGCCCACGGTGAGCACACGGCACTCGCTGCCGGGTCTGTCCCGCCTGGAAGACTCCAGACACACTGCGAACACGAGGGGGGCTTCAGAGCACTGCTCGCCTCGTCTCCAAACAGAGGCAAAGATGTGGGACTCGGGCAGGCCAGATACGCCCTCAGGGTAGTAGAGATTGACTTCTAAATGGGAAGTAGGATTTGTAATTGCTATAAAATTATTTAACTGCATATTGATTCCAAAGAGCCATGGATTGGAGAGGGAGGCGGGAGACAATGCCAGCCAGGGGCATCAGATGGGCCAGCTCTCACCTGAGAGATTTCATTATTGCTCCAACCACATCTCTGACCTTTGAGGAACTTTCCACTCGACTCATAAAGTGGCCACATCCTAACTCTGATTTATTAAAATAATTTAAAATGTCTATTCTGTTCCCTTTCCCCAGCCACCTTATTTTTTAGCGGTAACTGAGATTCATCCCAGGGATTCTAATCCCAGCCACGATGACAGCTCCTCGGTCCAGGCTGCCTCCTCTCCATGGCAGGAATGGACATTTCCAAACCACCAGGGGATTCGGCATCTGGACACCGAGGCCACAAACCAAGCCAGCAGGCTGCTCTTCCACTAGAGGTTCATATTCCCTACACATAGTTTTTCTTTTCCTTTTTAGAAGGGGACAATTTGGCTTGAAATGGGGATTCCTACAGAAAGGGAGCCGGCGTCCAGTAGGACCATGAGCAC
Source organism: Dasyprocta punctata (assembly GCA_004363535.1). Taxonomy (NCBI): domain Eukaryota; kingdom Metazoa; phylum Chordata; class Mammalia; order Rodentia; family Dasyproctidae; genus Dasyprocta; species Dasyprocta punctata. The sequence goes on from RJWM01001122.1 coordinate 55,336, forward strand.
AGTGAGAAGCTGGACTTGGGGGAAGGGCTTCCTCCCTTGCTCCTGGGGACTAGGCCAGCTTAGCTCTTCTGTGCTTGATATTAACATTCAAGGACACCTGCTCTGGGCACATAACAGGACTCTAGGCCCAGCTTCATAAGCAAAGGCCAAACTACAGGCCACTAAGGTCTTCTTAATGAAGCCATTTCCAGTGAGTGCGGCCAGGAACCAAGGGTGTAGGCGCGGGGCTCGCTGGGGCGGCCACAGGGAGGGATGTAGCGGGTGGGGAGAGAGCACAAGCCACGCTCTCCTCCCCGGCAGCTCTCCTGACCTCGAAATGTCCAAGGTTCACTTTCAATAAAGCAATTTCTCAAATCACTAATGACAACTAGATTACACAAATCTACCTTAAATCTAATCACGAGATAGCTCTGCTTTAAACAACCCCAGAGTAGATGAAACAGTGAGAAGGATCTCGGAGTCGGGAACATTAACCTCGCTCAGAGGTGGCGCAGGGCGGCGGGGTGCGGGGGGCACCACAGCCTCGGTTCCAAGTCGAGTTGCATCTTTTCATGCGCACATTTTGACTTGGCTCATGATATCTGAACACATTTTATTTAACCTTGATGTGGAATAGCTAGGGATCAGAAATAACGAGGAAAGTTAGTTTTACTTAAACTTGGATCACTTTTTCAGAGGGGAAGTGTTTTCAGGGTCGAAACATTTTTTTAAAATATTCAAAATAAAGTAATTCTGAATCAGATAAGTATGACTTGATATTTTGTGGAATGTTGGAATAAAATGGACAAAAACATTTTGTTCCATTTCCAATTTAAAATGTCACAGTGGAAAAAATTTTTCTGATATAAACATTTTGTTAAACTACAGTCTTTCATTCTGACCCTTGACAAGTCACATGTTACGGTCTTATGCTAAACAGGGTCTAACTATAAAAGTTTGTAGCCCAGTTTGCAGATGAGATAGATACATCACCATGCTTATACCAGGAAGTGTACAGTAAATTTCAATGGTGTTGATGCAGAAACGAACTGGTAATGACGGCTCTGCACCATGTAAATGAACAAAAACACGTCTTCAGAGGGTCTGCACAGAAAGTATCCACACAGCAGCAAGCTGACATTCCTTCACAAAAGTTAAGAGGATCCTCTGTGTTTAAACAGTGAAATGTAAGGCTGGTCAAGACGCCAGTTATTAGAGAGGAAACGCTGAAGCAAAGCTCCGGGCTGGACATCAGTGAAGGATTTTTTTAACTTTATGTAAAAAATTGACTTTGAAAAATATGAAACATACAGGACAATACATAGAATAATATAATAAATTCTGGTGTATAATTTTCATCTCAGGGTTTTAATATAAAATGTAATATAGAATGTTAACCACAAGGTAGAAGTCTGTAGGGGCTTTGAAAGTTAATTTTCCTTTCTGAGCATCAGATCAACCTTAGAATCTCCAACCATCTTTCAGAATCTTCATTTTGTTGTCCTAATACAAAGAGAACCTTTTCTGACACTGTGAGGCATTGTTTGGGCTTTAATGTAACAGTTTAGACATGTATCATACTTTATCTCTTAATTAGAAGTATATGTTTCCAATACATAATTACGCCGTCTCACTTTTTGAGTATTTACAGGCAATGGCAATTGGAAATCACTCTTGATGTCTGGGGTTTATAAGATTCCAGGCAGCATATTAATTTAAGAGAAAGGGAAAGGACAGGTTGTTGGCAAGAAGTGGAGAAGGTTTCAGCAAGACCAGTTCCTTCCTTACGATTCTCTCCCAGACTTGCCTGATCAGTAAGGATTGATTTCTTTTTTAAATGGAAAAAAAACCCAGGTTTTTCCCTTGAAAGTTCTGTATTCACTATTAACCACTTTGGCTTAATACTGCTCTTTTAAAAAAATTCTTACCATGTTGTCGACATATTTTTCCTGATACTGTCAATAATAAATATGAAAGTTTTCACTTTGCATCATACAAATAGCAGAGTCCCACGAATGGGTCCATTCTATTTTAATACAAGTTATGCCATCACAAAATCCTTTATTACCTAACTTGTTTACTTTGCTTCTCTTTATTCCTTCTATTGAGTGAGATATGATACTGGCGCATAAAGAGATACTTTCTCATAAAGAAAGAGAGTTAAATTATTAATCATTCACAGTAGGAAACAGCATCGTCCATATATGAAACATCCTTCTCAATTTCTTTGACCGTGGAAAGACTAAAGCACACCTGTAATAATGTTTGTGTCAAGGTGAAACTAGCTGGTGTCATTCCCATCTAGCCTTCACTCTAATTCTTAGCTCCAGTGCTTTCTGCATCTGTAAATTCTCATTGTATTCCATATCAAAATGGAAAACCATAAATCAACTGGGGTCAAAATTCTCTCAACCTTCCTGTGAGTCCTGGAATGAGTTCAAGGCTACTAAGAAACAAAGATTACAATTCAAACAGATTCTTGCAATTCCTATTTCTGATCTTTTATGAAAACAGAAATAAACAACTTATCTAGCTTACCCTGAGTTGGAAGAAGTAAATCTCAATGAAGGAATAATCAAGAAAATAGAGACGGTTTTACTTACCACGTTTTCCATACCACAATATGAACTGAAATCGTTGGACACAATCGCAGCGTACTGGACCAGCACCTTATTGATGGTCTGAGGGAGAGAGCATTGGGAAGTTCACCCAGTGAGTACACAGCTTCCCATGCACGTTGTCCCAGCTAACGCAAAGTCAGGAGAGTTCCTGTGTCATCTAGCTGCATGAGCCATAAATACGGATTCGGTCTACCCCACTGCTGAAAGATAGTTAAACTGCTGTATTTAGATGATTGCTTTTGCCACAGTTCTGAGTACGTTTGGCAGATATCCTACATGGGTCCATTCTATTTTAACACAACCTGAACCATAAGGAAATCCTTTATTTCCCAGCTTCCCCAAGATTTACGGGCCACCTGGAATGCCTCTGTGAGCGGGTCTTTACCACCTGACCGTCATGAGCTCCTCATTCCCTTTTCTGAGAAGATGCATTATGCTCCGTATAATGTCTTATGTTTTTTAGCTCCCAACTCTATCCCCATCCCACACTTACCATGCCAAAATTATTTGTGTTGGCTACTTTTTCAACTATCTTCATTACTCCTAAAGACCACACGTATAATGGGGATGAGAGCATTTCTGCACGTATCACTTAGTGATGGCTAATTTCAGTGATAATAAATTGTAGGCAGTACTATAAAAAATCACCTCTTAAAACCTACGACTGCAGTTTTTCCTACAACACACTACCCATTATGGTTTTGATCAAAAATGTTTCCCCCACAGGCTCACGTTTCCAGAGGTGGGTTTTGGGAAGGTGATTAGATCAACCCATTGCTAAGTTCCTAGCTTGCTGTGCTGTCAGACTTGGTCTCCTGCCATTTCTCTGCTTCCTGGTGTCCATGGGTGAACCGCTTTCCTCCTCCAGGCCCTTCTGTCAAACCACTTGTGCCTTGTGCTGACCATGGACTGAAACCTCTCAAACTGAGAGCCAAAACAAATCTTTCTTCCTTTAAGTAGTGAGTGCCAAATAGTGATGGAAAGGTGGTCAATGGCTTATCTCACTACTATTACCCATTTACCTCTTGTTCACTAGATTATTTAACAACATATCATTTGTTAAAAATATTGCTTAATCACTCCCCCTTTGCTGTCTTTTTCATCCTAACTCTACATTTCCTTTCTTTCTCTGCAACTATTTCTGGCCCTTATGCTCTCTAAAAACTTCCATTAATTACGCAAAACAGAGATCAGTGAATCAGCTATGTTAAGTAAATTTTGTTTCACTCACTGAATAATATATCAATGAGTTTCCATCTGCTGCTGTTACATTTGGCTTACAGTAGCATACACCAAATGTGCGTGTGATTTTCTTAGAAAAGATGAAGCAACCGCAACAGTAAAAATACACTTCTCATAGAAAAGCAAAGACAAAAAAGCTTTTATTGCCTTTTTTGTATAACATATTTGTCTGAATCTTTTTAGTGTTTCAAGATCAACTGGGAGAGACCTTCCAAAGTATTAACCTGAAGGAGAAATATTTAATCAAATCCATTAAACGTGACTATCAACTTGCTGCATGGACTTTTACAATCACAATGGAAACCTGGAACTTAGAATAACATACAGAGAGAAAACTGCTATTTTGTGGAACTACACAGTAGTGTGACAATATGTGTCAATTTAAATAGCAAGTTGGCCTTTACAAAGGTAAGATCTTATTATCAGCAGGTGGCCAGTATCTGGGAGAACAGCTGGCTAGTCAGACTGAAGTGCCTTTGCGTATTGTGGCTGTAAAGCCGAACCAGCCTTGCATTTCCCCGAGGGGTGCTTATTCCTGGTACACGGGAACATGACTCTCATTTGTGAATGGCAGCATCACTCCCAGGAATCATCGCATCGCATGGTAAAAACCAAAACAAACACAGCCATGGCCTCAAGCTTAGGAGCTTGTTGTAACTCAGACATTATGATTCGTCAGGAGAAAGCCTGGATAGCACCAAAGTCCCCCACGACATGTGTCCCTTAAACAACTTCTGGGCAATCTGTTAGACACCACAGAGGAGCCTGGACTCCCATCTGTAATCACTTGGTGAATTCCCAGGGTTGCAATCTCTACTTCCCAGGAAACCCTCATCCTTGGATTTCTGCCTGTGAGGCCCATGGCTACACACTGCACAGTGGCCTGGCGTAGTCTTGGCTTGTGCCCCTGGTGGTTAGGACTGGCTCCTGCCAGAACGGCTTTCAGAGCGTGGTGAGGGATCAGCGTCATCATCGTAGATGCCCCATTGGGAACTGGGGAATGCCACCCTTCCAACTCTAGCCCACAGCTGCTGGGTCAACAGCTCCAGGCTGGGCCCCTGTGGTCCCAGGTGTTGGCTCTGATGCACACCCAAGTTTGAGAGCCACTGTCCCCACAAATGTGTGGCAGGATGGAGTGACTGTCCCGGGGGTACCTCTTGCCCAGAGGGACACCAGCAAAGCCGGAAGACAGGTCCTGGGAGTGAGACCTGAATCCTGATGGGACCTTTGGGGCCGTGCTGGCTGAGTGACAGTGGTGCCAGAGACTGTGTATGGCCACCAGGGCAGCTCTTCCAGAGCAAGGCACAGCTCAGACAGTTGGGAGGGGCACACGGCTCTTCACAGACACAGCTGTAGAATGACGATTCAAAGAGCTCAGGATTAAAAGGGATGAGATCCTAATAGGATTGTAATGGTGAAGCAAGCGATTTTGCTGCACGTACAGGATTGCAGGGAGGAGTACACATCCTCCTGCCTCCATCAGTGCTGACCTGAGCGTGGCTACTGCATGGCATGGACGGTGTGGTCATCAGTCCAGTCCTGGGCTAAGGCCACCAATCAGAGTGAGACGAAGGTCCTGTTAACACCCAGGGCTTCTATTTATTGTCCCGGTCTTCAGGTCAGCAAGGTGAGAACTGGCTCAGAGTCCATGCCCAGGGACAGGAGGAAGCCACGGCCGAGGGATGAGGTTATGGGACTGCGTCTCCACCCCGACCTGCTTCCTGGCTCCTCAGCTGAAGCACTGGACCTGTGCCTGCAGTTACTTAGACATTTTGAGCCCGAGTCATCGGTTGACAAGTGAGGGACGATAACAGTGCCCACTTGAAGGGCTGTTGTGAAGCATAAGCAAGACACACATAAAACAGTCAGCAGACCCTGGGCTCAGGGACTTCTCATCACTGTTAACAGTTAGGCCCAGGCCACAGAAGTGACGGCGGGAGTGCGTGGGTCCCATTTATAAATCCTCTCTAGCCCCAGGCCCCGGTTGCTTTTCAGCAGTACTAAGCCCACTACAGCCCCTGTGTCCGTCTAAATGAAGTGCCCCACCCTCCGGGAGCCTCGAGGTCAGGGACTGTTCAAGCCCTGTGTGTGGCACTGTGGGCCCAGCATTTCATGGGGCGCCTTTCTCAGCGGGGCACCTCAGGGTGAGCAGTGTCCCTGTCACCCCACTGTCCCACGTGAGGTCCTCACTGGCTGCCTCATCCTGGGAGGTGGCTCACATCAAGCCCCAGAGAGAGATACAGTTTCAGAGTGTTTTCACACAAGGACCCAGTTCTGGGAAGGGCAGGGTATTCAGGACTAATGGTCGTGAAAAGCAACGCCCAAACCCTGCCAACAGTCAGCAGCTATTGCATGACAGCACATTATGCTAATCATACACAGTTTGATCTACTTTTTATATAAAATACAAATTATAGTGTTAGAGATAAAAATGGGCTTGGATGATGTTTACTTATTTCTACTATATGTATTTGATCTTTTCATTTTATGTTATAAGACACTGAGAGAGTTAAAAGAGTATTGACATAATTTCTTAGGATAGTCTCCCAAATTTTCTTTCTTCTTTTTGGCAGCACTGGGGTTTGGACCCAGGGCCTTTATACTGAGCAACACTGCCTGTCCTCTTTTTGTACTTTTTGAATTTTGAGACAGGGTCCTGGTCTCGTCGTAAACTGCTGTATCGCCCAGGCTGGGCTAGAATGTGCTGCCCTCCATGTTAGCCACTAAAGTGCTGGGTTCACAGGTGTGTGCCCCCACACCCAGTTTATAATTCCTTTTTCAAAGCAAATCACTGATTTCTATTTTTCCAGAAAATGTCTTTCATTGTTGTTCCATGATGATAATTGGTATGACTAAACTCCCAAGGATTAAACATGTTTTACTGCATTGCCTTTTTTATGGGGCTAACCAGAGCACACACTGCTTCAGTGACAGACACATGGGCCCTCAGTCTCCTCTGCTTCAGTGAATGTGTCCCTGAGAGTGACTGTGCGTGCCTCCCTGTCCAGCCCTGGGTCCCACCGTGAGGGTCCCAGCACCAGGGCTGGGAGCTGGGGGTCAGAGCTCTGCATCCGCACCCCCAGGGCACCTGCCACAGGGGGGCTGCCCGAGCCCCCACATGGATCCCTCTTCTCTTCCCTTCCTAATGCTGTGCACAGTACAACAGAGCATCACTAAATATATTAACTCGGAGCCTTTGAACCTTTCTCCTGCAACCCCGCTTCCGAGGACAGCGTGCCACACTGTCACTCCAGTAGGACGCTGCTCGTGACCTCATTTCTTTCTTTCTTTTCTTTTTTTTTCTTTTTTCTTTTTTTTTTTGGCATTTCCTCAACATTCAGCAGCTAGTGAAGAAAAGACTCATGGAATATCTAGACTAATTTTCTGGCAGATTTGGATATATTGTGAAACTGTAATCACCTACAACCAAGAAAGTGCTATTTAGGAATGACCCAAAGAAATGATTCTTAGCTGTTATCTCAAAGGATACGAAGTTACTTGTCTTAGTTATTTTTCTCACTGCTGGGGCAAAATACCTGATACCCAAAGTTAAAGGAGGAGAGGTTTATGTCAGCTCACAGATTTTAGAGGTTTCAGTCCATAGTTGGTTGACTCCAAGGCAGGGTGGCTGGCACAGCAGACAGGCATCGCAGGAGAGAAACAGTCCACAGCAGGGCAGGCAGGCAGCAACCAGCGGCAAGCGGCAGCAACAAGCCTGTCTTCTTTCCGTCCCTTTATAGCTCACCCAAGCTACAAGTCTACTGATTGATGCCACCCACACTGAGAGTGCGGCTTCCGTTATCCACACCCTCAATCCCAGTGTAACACCCTTAATCCACACTCATGCATCCTAATCCACCCACTTTGAAAAGCCCCACCTATGGCCACAGAAACTCTTGAGGGGACATCCAGACACAAAGCATACCACTACTTCAGCCTTCCTAACTAATAAAGAGAATGATTTGAAGCCCACATGATGGAGAACACCCGTTGTAGTGGTCTCCAGGCTGAAGCTGTCTGCCTAAAACCCTTCATGGCTCTTCACTTTCTGCAAAGGCAGTCGAGCTGCTCTGCCTAATCTTCAGGGCTCCTTCCCAGGGGCCTGACTCCCCACTGTGGCTTGGGACCTTCCATGGACCCTACACTCCCCACATCAGGAGAGCCACCCCATTGCTAAGTTAAATGACATCCAATCAGAACTGACTGGCCTGCTTATGAGAAGAGGAGGTCTGGACTCACAGGCCCCTGGCCGGGCACAGAGACCTTGTGTAAGGACACAGTGGAAGGTGGTGGCCAGCTGCAGGTCACAGAGAACTGAGCCATGGGCACCGTGGTCATGGGCTTCTGCCCTTCAGGGCCCTGAGGAAATACTGCCACTCAGTGTGTGGGATTCCACATGGCAGCCCTAGGAAACTAACACATCTTAAACAAGGTGTAAGTGAGCCAGGCATGGTGGTGCACACCTGCAATCCCAAGACTCTGGGAGGTTGAGGCAAGAGGATTGTAATTTTAAACTGAGCCTAGGCAACTGAGCAACTTACACCTTGCCTCAAAATAAAAAATAAACCAAGGCAGGGGTATAGGTCAGTGTGGAGGCCCGGGTTCAGTCCCCAGTGTTGAAAGGAAGGTGCACATTGAAGCTGGGTTTCAGCCTTCCCTTGCTTTCTAACATGTTGCACAAAAATGGCCAGCTTTCGATCTGGGCCTTTCGACACCTGCTGACGCCCTGGGCCCTGACCGTACCCTCCGACTCTGTGGTGTCATCATAGCTTTGCTCTCGCGGGCTTGCTGAGGTCAAAGGTGAGGCTCAGTAGGCCCCTAGCTCACAGCATGGGCAGCACATAGGTGGCCCTCACAGCCTCGTGGAAAGGACATCCAACTTGCCATTGTCACTGCAGGGTCAGACATGCACTCAAGCCAGCAGAGACACAGAAACCAGTGAACAGATTCCCTTGTTACCCTGGTGCTGTGCCACTAAGCTGCCTATGGGACCCCAAAGGCTCAGAGTTTCTTAAGGAGACCAGGAGATCAAGAGCAACACCTCCACCTGCACAGAGCCCTGCCCTCTGCCAGCTGCCCTCCCTCTCCCCGGGCTGCAGCCGTCCCCTCCCCTACCCCTCCAGCTGCGCCTGAGGCTCCTGCTTTCTCCCTTTACCCTAGGGCCGCCAGCTCTGTCCTCAGGGCTCCTCCCACTCAGTTTCGCAGCTCTCTCTATGTTCGGCTGGATCATGGCCCTGTGTCATCCTCCACTTAGTTTATCATAAGATTTGAGGGATAGATACTGCTCTTCTAATTCTTTGTATTTCCCCCCAAAGCTCCTGGCAAAGTGGTAAGCACAGAGCAAGGTGCCTTCCATTTGAAGAAGCAAAAAGGCCTAGAGAAATCTGGCTGATCAAATTCATGAAAACTGATCACACTGCTGAGATCCACGTGACAGTTACTGGCTGGTCTGGAGTCAGAACCCAGTTCCCATGACTCCCACATGTTTCATTTTACTGCAGCATCTGCTAGGAAGTATTTGTCATCACAGGTAAGAAATGGGCCAGGCTCTCTGTTAGCTTCCAGGCACCAGCTGTGAAATGGAGAGAACTCAGCCATCCATGTGGCCTCTTCACTGTAAGTGAGTAAGTCAGCACTGTGAGCATGAGATAGGTTTTGAAGCTGATAAACCCACATCACAGCAGTGGGAAGTGTATGCAATTGCACACTTATGATCTGATAACATATCTAGGGACACAGGAAGACCTCAGAGGGACCAGGGTCGGGGTCCCACAAAAGCCCAGGAAAGAGTCCTTCCCCTTAACCCACCTTTGCGAATCTTCTCATCAGGTGAGACAGTGCTTCAGGGTTAGGGCACTCCAGCTTCCTAATAATCTCAAAGCTCTGGTTCAGTTGAGCAAAGACATCAACCACAGAGCAGGAGAAGAGCGCGTGGTCAGACGTCTGCTGGAACTGTGGACAGGAGGCAAAGCCACCGCAAAGGTCACATCGGGGTGCAGGAAGACAGCCCGCCTCTCTGCACAATCACGCGCCTGCCTTTCCCCCTCACAGAATGGTCGCTCACTTTCAAAAGGTTCACCACCTTTTATGGAAAATGCAGTGGAACCCAGGCCAACGGAAGCCACTGCTGCCTGGTCTGTCCACTGCTGGCTGGAGGGCCGGTTCTTCCCTCTCCTCCTTCCTCCCTCCCAAGCACGGGGAGAGTGCAAACTCAGAGCTGCTGGGAGGGCCGGGGTAGGGGCAGGATGCTGCTCCAGGTCTGGAGCCCTGGAAAGCTTCCGGGACAACAGAGAGGTTTGCAGGAGCTCGGGGAACTCAAGGCCTCAGGTTAATTCAAGAAGTAAAGCTTTTCAGGGAACCGGGTGATTGATTTTTTGATCTTAAGTAATTTCCTAAGGTTCTGACTAGCCCTTGAAATTGTGTTACATTCACCTTGGTTGTTGGGGAATTAAAAACGACGAGCCTAACACATTCCCATTAGCTTGAAGGTGAGCAATGTGACCGAGTCCAGGCGACACACACTCTTAAAAGTGATTGCACTCACTCCGTCTTTTTTGTCCCTTCCCAGTGCTCCGTGGAGGAACTCCATGGACACATCTTCGTTCTCATCCAGCCACTGCATCACGAAAGGCTCAAACCACCTAGAAAAAATTAACGCTGTCACTACCTGCTATGGTTTGCACATTGTGTCAACTTGAGAAGTCCAGCAGCTTAATTAAGTAACTCAGCAGCTCTACATCCTGGGGTGCAGACCACAGTTACCTGGTCATTGTTACAATTTGAGAAGGTCAGAAGTTTAGCTGAGAGACTCAGCAGGGAGCCAGGGGTCTTACTTGGTAAACATCCTCATCCTGTGCAAAGGAAGGCAAGGATGTTTGTGGATGCTACACCCACCCTGGGGGGGGGGCGGGTGTCCTGTGTACTATATAAGGGAGGAGAAGAAGCTTGCTCTGGCCCCCTTTTACTCTGGCTGCTTTTGCTGGTCTGCTGCCTTGAAGTGTTGTTCCTGTGCCATGCCACCCTGCCTTGGAGCCAGCTGATTGTGGACTGAAACCTCCAAAAACTGTGAGCTAAATAAACCTTTCCTTCCCTAGTTTGTGTGTCAGGTGTTTTGTCTCAGCAATGCGTGAAAAGTAACCAAGACACTACCACAAAGGGCACCCTCTGCTTTTCTTCTTGTCTGAGAGTAATTCAGGACCAACAATCTCCTTTCGTTTTCCATTCCCAATTTTGCTTCCTCGGAGGAGGTCTTCCTATTTCCCTGTTCCCTTCGTCTCTGTCTCTTTCTCCGCTCTTCCCGGGTGGCCTCAGAGGCTGCTGCTCCCACCACCTGCTCGGCTGTCCCCTCCCCGACTCCCGGAAGTGCAGACCTGGCAGCAGTCTGCACCCTGCACTCCCTTCCAAACCTTCACCACCCAGCGCTGCACGCCCCCCACCCCCACCCCGCTGCCAGGAGCCTCTTCCCTCTCACTGCTCAGCGCTGAGCCACAACCCACCCTGGCCAGCCGGCTCTGGGAATGGGCCAGAGACGCCTCCCAGCTCTGCCACGTGGATGCCAGGTGGTCCGGGGCCATCTATCGGGAGATCTCAGCCCCGCCACCCCGCCGCTCGGCCTCTCAGCCAGCCCCCCGCTGGCTCCTCTGTCATTCCCTCACACCACACTGTTTCAGTGACTGGTCTTTTGGAGAAGTCTCGGTAGTCAGTGGCATTGTTCTCCAGCTTTTAACTTCCTCTTCAAGTTTGCCTGGATATTCTTAGACCTTTGCATGTTACAAGCCTCTTTTAATAAGCTTGCCAATTTACACAAAAATAACTTCTAGAATTTTTACAGGAGTGCATATTTTAATTTTAGAGAATGATCATCTTTATAATAACTTATCTATTTAGGAAAATTATACATTTTATTTAGTTCATCTTAATTTTTCAGTTAATATTGTTATAGTTACTTTGAAAAATGGCTTCAACACCTTTCATCACATTTATTTCTGGTAGCTTTATTGCTGTTTAAATGCTATGGCTCATATGTAATTCTTTGTTCGAGGCTTTAGTAAAGAAGTTTAATAAACCTTTATGTAGACTTACCACTTCAGAATTATTTGGACTTACCAATTTAGAATTTAGAATTTACTTTTAAAATTCTAATAGTTTTCCTACAGTTTCTTTTGGATTTCATACAGGCACAATTATGTTATATATAAATAAAATAGAATCACTATTTGTTCTTAAAATCATAATTTTCTTTACTTTTTAGTGCTGGGGACTGAACCCAGGGCACTGTGCTTTCTAGCCAAGCGCTCCACACCTGTGGCTCCGTAATCAGACTCTCCTGTCACTGCCCTGTCTTATCGCATTGGTTGTGTCTTCTAGTACGACGTTACTAAAAGTGATGCATCAGGTATATCACATTTTTTATCTCAAAGGGAAGCTTTTAAAATTTTGCCAGTAAGTATAATACTTCTTTAGAAGCTTTCTTCTTGTTGCTCCTTTGAGGAGGAGTTTTTTGTTACATTAAGATAATATCCTTCTATTTTGAACTTACTAAGACATTTTTTAACAAATTGACATTTTATTTTACCAAATTATGATTTTGTGTTTAATGAAATGATTAAAGGGATTGCTCTCCATTATTCTTTAAATGTGGGGGACTTGCAATGATCTTAACTAATGTAATAGTCCAGGAATTAACTTTGCTACTGTGATGTCATATTGGCCTTTTCACAATGTCCTGGTTTGTATTGGCTTCTATCTCATCGGAGGTTTTTAGAAAAACTAAACCCATGTTACGGTTGGGCCTCAGGCAATCATGGGTGAGGTTTTGCTGTTTGGGGTGGGTGTGATCAGAAGAGGCAGGTCACAGGGGCTGTGACCCGGAAGGGCTTCTCTCCCTCCCAGCTCCAGCTCTCTGCTTCCTGGGTGCCATGGCAGGAGGAGCTCCCCACCACTCAGGTCGCTCTGCTGAGCTGTTTGTTTGTTATTGGCCCCAGAACATCCAGTGGGACTTGTGGATTGTGAGCCTCCTTTATACTGCGGGTGTCAGGTAGTCTGACCCAGCGATGAAGAAAGTGACTAAGACAGCCCACGGCAGAAGCTGTCCTGTTAGCACCCGTAGTTGCCATGTTCTCAATGGGTTTTGGTAGAGAGAATGTGTGGGGCTCAAAAAATGCTGTTGTACTTGTAATCCCATCACTTTGGAGGCTGAGGTAGGAGCATCAAAAGTTCAAATCTAGCCCAGGTGACTTAATCATGCTAAGACCTTTTATCAAAAAATTTCTTTTAAAGTGAAAAAGGTTGGGTATGTAACTCAGTGTAAGGTCCTGGCTTCAATCCCCAATACGAAAAGCTTTCTTTCCATTATTGTTTCCGTATTTTTACTTAACATTCCTATGTTTCATGTTTTGGGTGAATATCTTCCTTATTCTCTTTGGTTTTAAATAGCTTTATACAGTGTATTACTAGGTAACTTTTCTTGTATCCATCCTGTTCTGGTTTTACAGAACTTTGGAATCATACCTTCATGGTTTTTGGCACTTTTGCAAAACCTGGAACTCCTATATCCTCACTTGTGCCTGGCGCAGCCCTGAGCTGTCACTGACGAATCTGTTCTGAGAAACACACCGGCAGTTTCATCACGGCAGGCGCAGCCTGGGCGGTGCTGCAGCCCTGACACGCCCAGGCTGCCGTCCTACGCGCGTCCACTGCTGACTGCACTCATGGCGCATGGCACCAGGCTGCACGATTTCTCTTCCTTCCCCTTTCCTAGTGCTTAGTTCTTTGCACATGAGTCCTTCATACTTGGTCCCATTCATCCTGTTTGTATTTTTCCGCTATATTTCTTGTTTTCTGTTTCTACACTTTTCCTTCCTCCCAACCCATTTTTTAGTTACTGTTGCTTCCCTTGTGTCCATTAACTTCATCTATTTCATTCCTCATTTCATTGTGTTCCAGTTTTATAATTTCCATTTCAGTCTTCTTTTAGGCTCAATTTTTCTGTTGCCATACTCCAGATTCTTTTCTTTTCTGAGACAAGCTCTCACTGCATAATTCAGGCTGGCCTTGAGTTCACTATGTAGCCAAGGCTGGCCTCAAACTCACTATGATCCTCCTGCCTCAGCCTCCTGAGTGCTGGGATTATAGGCGTGTACCATCATGCCCACCCCAGCATTTTAAAGTATACATCCAAGTCTATGTCTGGTTCCAGCCATTTGTGACCTGTTACCTGACAGCTTTTCATTTTTTGTAGGTAATTGTATATTAACTATGAAAAATTATGGACCTATTGTTGATCATTTCCTATAGAGAGGTTTTAAATTTTTCCTTGTAGACAGAATTCAGGAAAGCACCCCGGTCTAGGCGAGGCTGGACTTCAGGCTGGTGATCTATTTCTGTTTCCAGTTTTCCCTCATTTTTCCAGCAGGGTGCTGCAGGCCTGCAGCATTTAAAATGACCCTTCTCTTTTAGTTTGTGTCTCTGGGCCACTGTGCCACTGCTGAAGTCCATTTCATTCTAAATCTCTTGGTGCCTGCTTTCTGCTTCATGTTTTCTGGCCTGGTCTCCAAACACAGGCAGATCAGGAATCAGAAAACGCCTCCAGGGAAAAGCCCGTGTGCCTGTCCGGGACCTGGGCCTCGTAAGTCCGAGCAGCCCTCGTGGCCCTGCACACTGACGTGGCCTCTCCGGCCCAGGGGTTGCTGTGAGCGTGAGCCGGTGCTCACTGCTGGCCCCCAACAGTGTTCGGTTCTGCGAATGGGCAAAGTAACAAGGGTGGGGAGCGAGGAGGGAGGCAGCTGCTGGGGACTCCACGCAGCAGCCCCCTCCCAGGACCTGAACTCCTGGTCGCCTGGCCTGCTGGCCCACCCGTGCTGCTCGACTGTATTCAGCATTGACAGTTGGTCTTCAGTGAGTGTATCAGTGAGTCTAGTGGAGCCAGAAGCAGAAGTCTGGCAAGCAGCATCTTCATTTCCCTTCCCCATTCCAAGTCGATGCACTGCTGACTGCTCAGGGCTCGTGTCTTAGCTCCTTCCTCACCCCATCCTCGTGGGTACTCTCTGACGGTCTGCACATTCTACCCTCAAAGTTTCTCTCCCACCCGCTTCGCCTCCACTGCGTTATTACTGCAGTCCAGGGTCTTACACATACTAGGCGGGCACTCTACCAGTGAGCTACACTCCCAGCTCTACTTACCTTAAATATTTTTGACTAACAAGCCTGTATAGACTTACTCTACATGACGTGTTCTGAAATATGTACATGTTGTGGAATGGCTAAATTCAGTTAATATGTTTTACCTACCTAGGACTTTTTGTGGTGAGAATACATAGAAACGATTCTTAGCAATTCTCAAGAATGCAACACACTTTCACTCACTACCGTTCCTATGGTGTACAACAGGTCTCCTGAATTTACTCCTGCTATGTAATGGACAGACGTATTGTAGCCTTTGGCCAGAAACTCCCTTCCTTTACAGCTTGACGTTTATCTTGTCCCCCACCCTTTTCCATCTTGTGCACGTCCAGGGGAAAGCTGCAGGAGGCTGTTGGTGTGTCACCACGGCGTCGCACGTGACCTTCTGTCTCTGACCGCCTTCGTCTCTCCACGGCCCACAGTGCCTGATGAACATAGGCCAAGCTTCACAGCATCTGTTCGAAGTAATCCAGTCCAGAACTACTTTTCTGTATCACTTTCTATTGATTTTGTAAAGCTACCTTAGCCCCCAGTAGACAAACACTATTTTCTGTGGGGCATAGCCTGCATATTCCGAATCACATTTCCTCATTACACTCCGAACTTTCATTGCCATCCTACTTTTCTCCGTTCCTCTCTCTCGGCATGAGCCGAACAGTTTCCACGTTAAAAGCTACACCATCTGAAAGTACTGTGTGGAGCCTTGGGGCTGAGGGCTCTCTTCCGTGAGACCCTACGTAGTGCATTTTGTTTATGCTCCTGAAGTTCACACTTGTGTCTCTTTGCCGTGCCGACCTTTGTCCTTACTGAGCTCTGCTGAGTCTGAGCCCTTCTGAGAGGGAGGTCTTGGCTGTAGGCACTGGCCCAGGGCCCGGTGTGCAGAAGGCCCCTTCAACAGGGTGGAGTGAACCTCGGACACAATTGGACACAGAACACCATGGGCATGACTGTGATTACAGACGTGGTCAGTAGAGGTGAGTTTATGAAACAAAATGTTCCCAGTTAAATATTAATTTCTATTTCAGAAAAATGAATTTCTAAGACAGTGAGAGGTTCCAATTAAAGGGACAATCTGATTGTATGGACCAATACACAAATTTCCTCATCAAAATAACCCAACTGTATCCTAACACTTATGCAGGAAAGACTCTCATCATGTGAACCATGTCCTATTCTGTATTTCTTCTCTCTGAGCTGAATATCCCAGTAAGGCAGACTTGAAAGATGCAACGCAGTTAAACACGGTCCCAAAGATATCCCGCCGTACTGTGAGTTTTGTGACGGAAACGCCTGCTTTCAGGGGAAGACCGCGAGGAGATGTGAGTGCTGCACCATTCAGCTGTAATGTCCTAAAACTGAGCTGAGAACAAATGGGGGCTGCAGATCACTACTCACAAGGAGTACTCGGGAACGGCATCCTTGAAGGCAGGAAGCTCGCGCACGTACTCGTTATAGAACCATTTCACTTTGAAATGCAGATTCATGTAATCAGTGCTCTTGCACAACCGCTGCTTCTCGTGTTCTATAACAGATAAAATCAAACAATTAACGGAGTCTGGTTTGCCAACAATGCCAATGTATTCCAATCTATGTCCATCATTACTATTTCTAAAAAGAAAATGGTGGGTGAGAGGTAAAGGCAAAGAGAATTGCAAAACAGATGTGGAATTTCACAAAACGCAAAAATAATCCTCGCCCTCACATGGCAGGGTGTGCCCAGCAGCACCGGGAAGTGACTGGGTGCCTTCATGTCTTCCTGGAGGACTGAGCGTTTGGTGCAGCTAAGGGGTGAGGCACACAGAAATTTCCCTATGTGTCAGCAAGCCGAGGGGTCCTCATGCTGTCTGGGGTACCTGATGGGAAGCCTTTAAGCACGCATGAAGCATGATTCACACACCGCGCCACAACCGCCACGAACACAGCGAAAAAAGCAGGCGGACCACTCTTCTTGCCTGGTTATTTAACACTTCGAGTGAAGGGAGTTGAAAAAGAGAAAAACTACCTAATTCCTAAGTCATAACATTTTTTTCTTCACCTTTTAAATGCAGCTAAAATGATTTTGCATCCTATATCTTTGCTGATATTTCTTTAGGAGGATTTTCTAATGTGTGGCATTTTTTCCTCTTGTACCAGAAGTGTATCTTGAAACTGGTTTGCGATCTGGCCGTTCAGGACGCAGAAGAGAGACGTACAGAAGTCACTGGACATGCTTATCTCTACACCCCATTAGCAGCCTGGCTGATTCTGGCTACAACTACAAACACAACCAAATCTAACCCTCCCTGCTGTATTCAGGGTGACAGCGCCCTCGGAGAAGCCCTGATGGGGTAGCCATCAAGCTCAAGGCCTTGAGTTATGGCAGAAATTTCCCAGACTTTACATTCTGGCTAACTTCTTCAAATGCTAATTGAACCAATTAGAATGTTATAAAAAATTGAGGCTGTGCTTGCTTTCCAACACCTGACTGTAGAGGGATTTAGACCCCAATGGTATACAAAGGAGAGAATACCCCAAATCAGACATCTTCGAGTTATGCATCTGAGCAATAATTCAAGGCAGTTTGCCAGGCGTGGGGGGAGGAACACAGACATGGGCTCACATAGAAGCAAAAGCCATAAACTCGGTACTTCCTGGCCGGAGAGGACGCAGCAGTATGCGGCAGACGCTTCGCTTCTGTTACCCCAAATTCACTTTACTCTTTGTCCGCGTGGATGCCAGCTCTCCCCACCCCTTGCCCTTCAGAGGGGGCCAGCCCTTCATTCCTTAGAGGAAACGTTTGTTTCATGGATCCGTAGGCAGGGACCCCATTATGCAGACAAAGAGCGCTCCTGGCCCAGACATGCATCACCCTGCCCGTCAGGGTCCCGCGCTGGCGCCAGGCCACAGCAGGCTGCCGCCAAGTTCGCTCGTCGCCCTCGCACAGACCTGCCCAGCGCTCCCTGAGGTCAGCACCCAGGCTCTGAGGGGAAACAGCGCAGGACAGAAGCGAGGGCCTGTGGGAGGCTCCCCTCCTCCCTCCCTGAGGGCGCGCCTTACACCTGGGCAGTTATTACCCTGGGAGCGCCCTTAGCCTTACACCCACGAGTCTGTTTCCTCTGTGTGCCCACATTTCTCCCGTCACCTGTAACCATGTATTATATAGGACACATTGCAAATAAACTATAATTATATCCCATGCACTACTAAATTTTAGTCTAAGAGATTATAATATCAAACTCAAAATATACTTTAAACTATTTTGACTTTCACTCAACCTATTCCTGCTTAATGGTAGACCATGCTGACAAAATTGTATTATACTCATAAGATATGAATGACTCTTAGAATTTACGTAGCCATCAATCCACTAAATTTTTAATGTGGGCAGCAAAAATTCAAGTAGCTTGCTACATTTACAAAATGAAACATTTAATTAGTTTTCTAAAGTGCAATATAATAATTCTGTACAAAATTTAATCTGAATTTTAGTGACAAATATGAATATTTTACTAGTATAAAAAATTACTTCTTAAATTTATATAAGGAAAAAGCTTGGCAATTTAAAAGAATGCAACTATTTTTCTATTGGATGGTGTCTATTAGCTTTTGCTTGGAAAGAATGCTTTTTCCAGAATGTTCTATGTGGGTATGGGGTTTCAGGGGCTGCTGTAGGACTGTACAATTATGCACTGGAATGCATGGTAGGGATGTAGTACGTTCAACCCATTCTCAGGGCAAAGGCAGCTGTGTGGATGCCAACATACATCACTCTCTCTTTTTTTAATCTGTGACACTGTTGTATCACAGTGAACCTGTTTTATCCTGAAATCCACAGCCTACGGCATTTCCAGTTGTACCCCAGTATCCCTCTGGGTGCGGGCAGCAGGCTCTACCTCTAGCAGGCGGTGACACAGAAGGACCCCCAGGCTCAAGGACAAAGCCAGGGTCAGGGCCCCACATGCAGTGTGTTTAGATATTGTGTGCCCATGAACACATAGCATTGCCACCCAGAGACCCGGGTGCTACAGTAAGAGTGTATCAGATTATTGCACACGCGTGCACATGCGCACACACACATCCATCCAAGGTTCTATGCATTTGTATCAATAATATGCAGATACGGGTTCCCTTCTAGACATTGAGAATGCTAAGCCACACAAATACGGCAAATACAGAAGGTAGATTAGGAGTTATCCTTTCCATTTAAATAACCTGCACAAAGTTGCATACTATCAGGATGACTGTGAAGGTTAGACAGCACCTACAATTCTAGATGCCAAAAGTAAGGCATGCTATTAACAAGACATAAAGCTTGGAGAAATAATATAAAAAATGTGCAAAATGACTATACATAATGTGATAGGAAAAACTAACTTGGACTCACGAATCTTTTTTTTTCCAGCGTTGATTCTTGCTTTAATCAAATAACATATTTCACAATAATCTATTATTTATTACAGTAATTATTTTAGGAAGAACCACTGACATTGGCTAACCATCCCAGTTGCAGTTTTGCTTCAGGGACTAATAGGATACTTCTTTTATTACCTCCTTGTGTGTAACTGCTGTGTGTCAAGGCCTAGATGGTCTC
Organism: Dasyprocta punctata; assembly: GCA_004363535.1. Taxonomy (NCBI): domain Eukaryota; kingdom Metazoa; phylum Chordata; class Mammalia; order Rodentia; family Dasyproctidae; genus Dasyprocta; species Dasyprocta punctata. The sequence goes on from RJWM01001122.1 coordinate 74,929, forward strand.
ACAACAGGAAATTATCTTGCTGGGTAATTGATATTTACTTATTCTTCCATTTATGTTTGCTTAGATTTTTTATGTATTTTGCCATTCTTTTTCAAACAAAAAGGAGGGCACTCTTTAGAAAAACACATTAGTGATTCTATGAGAATCTTTCCTTTTGAGAAACTAAAGAATGCCCACTTGGATACATGTTTTAGAACAGGATAGGTAGTAGGAACCCGACAGATCTCAACAAAACTTTTTTTTTTTTTGACATCACTAGTGTGAATCAGGCATTTTCTTCAGTCTTTTATAGGTGTGGCTCTAGGATGAGACAGTCAAGATTGTGTTGGAGGAAAAAAAGGCTAAGTGTTTCAGGATGGTTTTAAAGTATAAAGATGATTTAAAGTAGCTCACATTACTTCTCAAATCCTATTGGCCAGAATTCATTCTCACTGTCCTAAATGTTCATGAATTCTGTCCCAATTTTTGACACTCCATGCATGCAGTCTTTGTCATAGTTCATCCTTCTTGGCACCAGTAGCTTTTTGCTTCCTCTTCTCACACATATAACAATCAATCTCTCCCCTAGAGAAAGAAGATCCTAAAGACCATTTCGTCACCGTAGCCAGCCCCAAATCCAGGCTCTCCAGGCGATGCAGTAGTGTCTTAGACTGCTCTCGATCTGAAGACCAGGGAGCTGAGAAGACAGGAGAGCTGTGTCCCCCCCGCCACCCATGGTCCAGGGGTAGAACAGGCTAACAGGGCAGTCAGTCTGGGCAGTTTTGAGATCTTAATAGTCAAATATTGTAAGGACTCGTGTAGGAAGTTACCTGAACGGGCAGTGATCTTATTTTCTGGAAGGAACACCTCTGTCCATTGTTTTTCCTGGTCCCTGGTTCTGTCCAGGATGTTTTTTAGACCACGTCTAAATGGCATTGGTAAGCAGTTCTTCCTTAAGAATTGTACAGCCTGCAAACTCTGCCTCTTGCTCACAGGTTCTAATTTCAAATGTTCATAGGCTTTTAAAATCTGAATATTGGGTTTCCTTGACCACTGATTTCTCTTAACATTTGGCAAGCAAAGAAAAATAGACACCTAATCATTTACTTCTGGCCATTTGGTTCTGGGCTTCAAAGCCCATGCTGGCACCTGTTTTATATATAATAATGACCAAGTTCCATCATTTTTTTTGGCCTCATACATCCGCCTGTGGCAGCTATGTGGAGGTCATCTGAAACAATTTGGTTTAAGGGTTACCTTCATTTTGATCTTTAACATAGAACTAAGTCCCTCTGCTTACTGAGTTGCATTGGACTTATGTTGCTAAAAAGCTCATGTTATCACTTACTGCTAGGGATTTGAAAGCAATCTGATTTTTCAATACTAATAAACCCTGAATTTTTAGATGCTCTCATTTCTTTCTCCAGTCACTTCTTGCCTGAGCTACTGTTTCTTCAAGTACGTTCCCAAACTAGCCAGTAAGATCCAAACATATAACTTTTTTTCTGAATACAGTAATTTCTAGAAACTTTTTCATTAGGCACTCAGCTTCCAATCATAGGAGACATTGTTAAGTAGTTATGCCTTATGTCCCATCATTTCTAGCCTTTATTGACTGTGCCTTGGCCACTGGACTCCTAAGCCAGTGCCATGCAGCTTGACTTTTATTACACCAGTATTAGTACCACCTCAAGGCCTTCATTTTTGTGTTAGAGTAATGCTACTATGATAACTATCAGTTTAGTGGCTTAACACAGAATGTTTAGTGGCTTAAATACAAAACTATTTCTTCATCAGGTAACAGTCCTAAGTAGTACCAGCTCATGAAATGGCAGGGGAGGGGGTTGGAGTAGAATAAATTCTACTCTACCCAGTCATTCAGGGATTGGCAGGGTGATAGAAAATCAGTTAAACACATGGCTGAAGCTGAAGCTAACCGCTTCACTTAATATTATACAGCTTGTCAGTAGAGGTTCCCAGAGTCTCACCATTTGGTTCTGGCTTCAAAACCCATCCCCTTGTGACCACACACTGTATCTAGGTTTACAGCCACCTGGATCAGCTGCCAGTCAAAAATTCATTATCTCCTGCATGAAAGCCAGTGGAAAACTGGTGGTTCACACTGAACAGCTGAGAATGCATTACCTCCTCATAGTGAACTGAAGAGGTGCCCTTGTAACTTCCTTCTAGGGCTTCTATTTCTTGGTTCATGAAAAAAGATTATCCCTTCAACATCTGGAAAACCCAACTTTCATGCCCCTTTTGGTTACTGTGTTTGAGTGAAACATCTTATTTTTTCTCAGTGCTTTAAAATTATGAACACTGCCTATCTTTAGATGGGTTCTGCTTGGTCCTTTTTAAAGCGAAGTGAATGCCAAGCCTGGCAGGGTGGAACAGGCCTGGAATCCCAGCACCCAGAAGGCTGAAGCAGGAGGACTGCCATAAGTTTGAGGCCAGCGTGGGCCACACAGTGAGTTCAAGGCCAACCTGAACTGCACGGAGACCCCCGTCTGGAAAGAAAGAAAAAGGAGGATGAGGGCAGGGAGCCAGCATCTGAGAGCTTAGCTGCCCCTTCCAAGCAGGGTCTGGCCAACATGGAGTGCAGGTGAACCACTTCCCTATGCAAATAGAAAATTTTGGTACTAAATCCTTCTTTGTTTTCCTGTGAATTTTCTGATCAACATCACCAGAGATTATTTAAAAATGTCAAACGCTCGTAAGCCATGTTTTTTTCCTATATTAACTGAGTATGTTTCCTGGAAAAGTAACTATAATAAAGTTTACTCTCAGAAAAGTTTTCGTATTTCTTCCCAGTATTATATAACTTCAGACTTTTTGAATTTGACAACAGGTATAAAACAGAAATGCTAACCAAATTATATAATCAACCACCTTTTTCTGGCCATTTCTGGCTTGAGAACAGGCTGTATTAGTTACATGATAATAATCTTTTCTAGCAGTACGATATTTTGATGTGAGGGTATGCAAGAGCGAAATGTTGCAAAAAGCTCATATAAGAACAAATTGGTCATTTTAAAAAAGACTTTCTGGAATATTCTTAAAGTATTTTAGAAATTGGATTGAAAAGTTTGACTTTGTGTGTCTTTTTGAGACGGGCTCACTCTGCATCCCAGGCTGGTCTCAAACTTGCAACAATCCTCCTGCCTCAGCCTCCTGAGTGCTGGGATTACAGGCGTGAGCCACCACACCCAGCTAAAAGTTTGACTTTCTAATCTATGATGTCATGCTCGGAAGTTGTCAGATCTAGTTGAAAAATTTGTGTGATGATTTATCTTGATCTTCAACTTGATAAGCTTGAGAGATGCTTAGCTAAAGCGCAGGGGTGTCATGGCCTTGGGGACCATACCCGGTCCCTCAACTTTCCTCTCCAGGCCTTTCCTTGCTGTTTCCCAGATGTCATGGATTTAGCAGTCGTTTCCACCAGGCCTTTCCACCGTGTTCTGCCTTTGAGCCTCCTGACCATGGGTAGACACTGCTGAAAGCCTGGGCCAAAAGACACCTTTTTCTCCTTTGAGTTACACACGGAAGGTATTTTGTCCCAGCAACAAGCCAGTCAATACACTGTTTGCACTTATGATAAAGGAGTATACAAAACTAAATTTGGGAATTCTGTATTACAGATTTTACATGTACAGAGTACATAAACACGAGGGAAAGAACTGTATGTGGTGAGAAACCTAGAAATTACAAATTTTCATTCATCCTGAAGATTTTGTCTGGGTATTTCTTGCTTAGCTGTCCTTGTGCAACCACTGTTGATGCGTAGATGGCGCATCCCCAAGAGAGAAAAACGACTGCAAGCAGCAGCTCTCGGAAAACCCAGTGCAGGCGACGGCGGCTCACTGGCTTCACGGTAAGCCGCCCGTCCTAGCGCAGCCCGGTTCAGACGGGCACGAACGCCCTCCCACTTGCTTCCCTGGGGCTTCCCATTGTCCCAGCGGCGCTCTTCCGCCGGATTTGGAGGCAAGGTTATGTGATTGGCTCCTAGCCTGCCTTTTAGGGAAGCTCCTGAATCTTTCATAAATAAAAATAGGCAAAGAGGGAATTTTAATCATAATAGTAACTTATAATCAAATTTTTAAAGAATCTGTGTAGTGTGAGAAAGGTAAAAGTTTCACGGCATATTTTTGTGTCTGGCAAAATCTTAAGGAAAAAAGCCAAGAAAAAGAAAAGAATAAAGAAACTGGCATACTAGGTGCCGGAGGCCGAGGTAGGACGCAGCTCTCCCTGCGGAGGGCCGCGAGGTCCTCCCTGTGGGCACCCCGACTCCTGCAGAGGCCTGGACACTGCTGGCTCCCGGTCCGTGTGGCAGGAACAGTGTGGCCGGACCTGCGTCACAGCCCACAGCCCGGGAGCCCTGCGGGGGCGCTGCAGCAGGCGTGGTGGGACAGCACGTTGCCTGCGGGGAACACTTGCGGACTTTGGAGCAGGAAGCAGGGAGGGCGGCTGTCCACAGCCCGGTGCAAGGGAACAGGCCGATGCCCAGAAGGGAAGAATGGGAGGAGGGGAAGGTGTGTCCACAGAGGAGGTAGTGGCCGGGGCCACAGGAATCCAGTCATCGGCGAGTTGCAGGCCAGGGCAGGCGTGTAGAAGAGATCAGAAGTCGGTTTCATTCCCTGTGTGTTTTCCCGGAATCCCAGCCATGCACGTAACATGGGGTATTTCCATGCAGTAGAACTGGGGACTGAGCTGTGGATCTGCTCATCTGCACAGCACGTTTGCTGATGATCTGCTACCAGCTCGGTGCTGTTCTCTCCATGGAGCACGTGGCAAAGGAAAACACAGCTCGTGATCTCCTCGCCAGGTGATGCTGGCTGTGGAAACCACTCACCGTGACACTGGAAGAATGCGAAGAGCGGGCCAGGGCATGGAGGGCAGGCCTGTAACAACCCACCGGAGAGCAAGCCCCAAAGCCGGCTTGGGAGGAGCCTGCAGCCCGCCCAGGGAGTGACCGCAGAAGGCCAGCGAGACAGAGCAGGAGACCCAGAGGGCTGAGGGCTGAGCTCAGAGAGGAGCGGGGCTGCCCACGGTGGACACGCTGCCCTGAGAGCCTGGACAAAGGCGTGTGCCTGGAGTCTGACTTGTGTTTGTGGCTCGCCCCTGGAGAGAAAAGAGAGCCCAGGGTCACTGAGCAGATGCAAAGGGCCAGGCTGGCTGGCGGGTGGGTGACAGGGACCACTGCAGGGCAGTGATGAGGCAGGTACCTGTCCCCTCCCTGCTTCCCTGCCAGCCCTGGGCACCCCCCTTCCCGTCCTAGGGCACCCTGAGATCAGGAAGGGTGAACTACTCAGTCGCTGTCCTGCCTTGGCCTTGTGAGCCACCTCCTCCCTTCTCCCCAGGCTCCTGAGGACGCCGGCTCCGGCGGAGGGGCCTGGGGATGGAGCTCTGAGCTCGGCCAGCTGCAGGTCTGTGGGTCAGGGCTTCCCGCAGGGCACAGCCCGCCCGCAGTCACACATCCCACTCTCAGCAACAAAAGGCTCTGCTTAGGCTGTCCCTTTTTATTAAGCATTGCCAATAAGATACAAATACAATTTCGCCCACAGTGCTCAGCTCATGTAACCACTTACAAATCATCAGCTTCATGTATTTATCATGTTTGTGATGTTGTTATTGCAAACTCACTGCTCACAGATTTTTATTCAAATACTTGATTTTTTGAAATCCTTTGTGTAGTTTCCTGTACATTTTCTCATTATTTAAATATAACCTATATTTGAGATTCTTTTTTAAGAATAAAATTGATTTCTAGCAATTATTTACAACATACAAAAAGGAATTTCTTTTTGGGGTAGGTTTCAACTAAGCTATCCTTAATTTAACTTTCTGAGTTTGCCTCCATTTCTTTATTACTTACAAAGAAAATGGAATTAATTGAGAAGTCATGACGATAGGGTGAAAAATGGTTCACTTAATTTATATGTTGACTGGAATCATTAAAACATTGTATATATTCATTTATTTTTGAATTTATTATTAGTGATCATGGTTATTTCCCTTTGTTGACAATTGCTTTGCTTACTGAGCCTGTTTCTCTGCATGCCTACTTTAGCTCTGATTTGTTGGGTTTCATTTCATGGTTTTCAAACAATATCTGGGTAGGAGACCTTCCAGCAGCCTTGAAGGGGACACAGAGAGGCGTGGCCACTGGGGCGCTCGCGGGAGCAGTGACCACGGCCGAATCCAGGCGGAACCTCTGCACCGCAGTGGAGATCTGCTCGAGGTGTGTGAGCTCCTGGTGACCAAGCTCTGTGGCGAGCCTGCCACCCTGCCCACGCTGGGTCCTCCTGCCCCAGCCCTGCCTGCCCTGGACCATCTCTTCCCACCTCCCACTGCTCCCCGTGACAGTGTGCAAGTGGAACTGTGCTGCCAGCCGCAAGTCCTGAGTCTTCATCTGTCCCGAAGTTTAACTACTCAGTGTGCACGTCCCAAGTGAGAGGTCAGGAAGAAAACGTGATAGACAAATATGGTGACTTTAAATTTTTAAAAATTATTGTAGCAAAAGACACACTGCTATGAATTCCCCTTAAAAAACTCCCCTGGGTCGAACACACTTACTGCACTATCCTTGCCATTTTCTGAAGCAGTTCTGAAGTTCTCCTTCGTAAGTGTCTTTATGAGGCGGGACCAGAAAACCCCCGTGAATGCTGCTGCCTGCTGTGGGGTGGGTCAGGCAGGCTCAGGAGGACACCACCGTGTGTCCTCACCCACCTTACGCTCTGGGTCTGGATTGTCCCCAAAGTCAGAACGACCATGAAAGGGAAACATGCTGAATCTATTCAGGCATCAGAACAGCCACAGTGCAACTAAAGACACTGACAAAAAGAATTTCCAGAAGTGCTTCAGAAAGTAGCAGTGGCATGGGATAAATGTGTTTGAAGTGGGGGATTCATGACGATGTGTCTTTTACATTAAAAAAATGTAAACACATGCTATTTTTATCACATCTTGCATATTTTATCATTTTGTCTTATGAACATACCCATTTTTGCTGAGTAGGGAAACTTAGGAGTTTTAGAGCGAGGACCTCACAGATATGAGGACATAAGAGTGATGCGTAACTTTCCTCATATGCCCCAAACGCTGTGATGCCTCAAGCTGGAGTAATATCTCAGTCAAAAACTGTTCTACGTCTCACAGGATTTAAACACTGATTTTCACCATGACCCCAGAGCCTCAAAGGGACACCACACTAGCCGCATTCTGGGGAAGCAGCCCCAAGCACTGGCCGATGCTGTGGACTAGCCCTCCGTGTGACCTCGCGTGACCCTGGCCACCAGTGTTACTGTCTGCAGTGGGTCAGCCCCTCGCTGACACCCTGGGGTGACCTCCTAGCATGAGTCTGCACCCAGACCTGGCCTCTGGAGATGTGCCCAGCCCTGTGGGAGGCTGGGCTTTAAATAAGCAGACAGACCAGCGGGAAAGGGCTGTGGCCTGAGCAATTCAATCCACCAGAGGTGGGCGAGACTCAGGTTTTATGACAAAACACCAAATGTTTTGAGAATCATAAGTTATAAATTTTAGAGCATCTGTTGAGTGAGTTCTTCACAGCTTATATAATAGATGCAACAACAATATTTAGATGCTGCTGAATATGTATGTCGAGCTTGCCAGCTGGAGACCGGCTCATGGCTGAAACAGCAGGAGCACAGTTCTCCAGCTAGAGAGGGACACACGTTTCCCCGTTGGGAGCAGGCTGGGGACAGGAGCCGGGAAGGCAGTCGGGCTCACCGGCTGGGTGACCAGCGAGAACAGCCGTCCAGGGTGTACTGACTTCGTACTGAGGAAGGTTTATCACCAGACACGTGAGACCGCTGCGCCAACGCAGGTAGGAGGGAAATCGCCTCGGAGCAGGAGCCACTGGAGCAATGTAAATTCAGGCTTCTGCTGCTACAGACTTCCAGCGTCAGTGCGGAATACTTAAAATCGATGATTTAAAAGAAAATATTTGTTATCCATTTGCCTCTTTAAAATCTTTTAAATAGACCTTTCCATCCCTTTTTAACTCCTGCTTGTTCTTGAAATCTCAGCTCAAAAATTATTTCCTTAGGGAACTCTTTTCTTAATCTCCTGACAAAACAAAATGCTTCTCCCACATACTTGTGTAGACCACATCCTCATGTTTTACAGCAGGTAACGTGGTTTCTTGACCTAAGTAAGTATGAATATTCGGCTAAAACCTGACTCCAGTTGGCGCTACTTTATAAGGCCACGAGATCTATGACTTTCTTGGTCTCAAGTACATAGCACAGTATCTGTCTCAGACTAGATATTTAAAAATGAGTTTAGAAAGTGTCCAAGTAAACAAGCAAAATTCTTGTAGGTGTTAGGAACATTTTTTAACGCAAATTAAAGATCATCTCACACCTTGAGAATATTTTTGTGGTAGACCTTTAAATGTGTATCTTACCAAATGATTACTTGATACTTAGTTGTATTACAGCTTTGCAGAACACATGGTCTTGCTTCTCTGGGGTTGTTATAATTATATATATATTGTTCTACTCTGTGCAGAAGTTCTCCCTTACTTGTCAGGTCATATATCCTCTTACATTCAGAAGATACAGTCATCTTGCCTACAAGATATCCTGAAATCTGGAAAATGCTACTTTGTAAAAGAAAGTAATTCACAGAAACAAAACTAACAGTCTTCAAAATTATTTCTTCAACTGCAATCCACTCCCATTACATAGACTATGGCATATGTCTGACTATATGTAAATGTTCTATAGAAGGTGGATCATACAAGAGTAGTGAAAAATAAAAATTAATTTCATCAAACTTTAGAGTTTAAAATAAACAAAACCAGATGGATGTGTGATTGCGTGCAGTGGCACGTGCTGCTGGACTGTGACTCGGATCTCAGACACCAAGCGCTCAGCCTGACAGAGCGGGTATTCCTGAGAGCCTGTGGCCACAGAGGAGATGGGAATGTCAGAGCTTCAGGCAGCAGCAGGAGTCCTGAGCTTCAGAGAAGTAAAACTGGTCAGGGTGAGTCCTCAACACGGTGGTCACACACCAACGGAGATCTAAGATCTCAACATCTTCATCATGTCAGAAGATGTGCTCTGCACGGAGCCAGCCTTCCTACTTCTCTGGAGTGTGTCATCTGAAGAAACCACACAGGCATCAAAGCCAAGCTGCGGATGTGGTCCTCAGTCAGCGAGACTTCCTCCCAGCACAGCTGCTAAAGAATGAATGGCTCTGCCTGCAGGGGCGGCAGGAGGAAGGCCACTGCTTGGGGTGGTCCTCCCTTGTCCAGATTCCTCCAAGGGGACCTCAGGGTAGAACGGATGAAGAAAGCGTCTGCACTGGGAACTCCTGAGGCAGTCTTTAGTGTCGTTATCAGTCTCCTGGATCCTCTTCCACACAGTGGGAAGGAAAGGGATTTAAATTCCCATGCAAACACTTCTATTCAGTTAGTGCAAGTTTAAATATGGTAATTCTTTTAAAAGCATGGGCGCAGAGAATATGTACAAGTCATTTTCCTCTGTGTACCTTAACTTCTATTGGTAATGTTTAATACTGATTTTCCTCATAGGATGCCAAGAAGCTTAATACCTAGTAAGCATGAGCAATTAGCATATTTTAAAGATGTCTAAGCTTATAAATGAAAGGTAGAATTCAATATGAGAAAAGCAGACAAAAGATTAGTAAGAATAAAATTTTAAGAGTTCTTTACATTTGCCACAAGTTTTCTGAAACCTTTGATACCTGGTCCCTCTTGGATTTGATTACTGAATGCAAACCAAGATGCATAAGACATTATAAGAATGTTAAAGTGAAAAACTAAATGTCAAAATGCTGTATCACCCTAAGGAAATAAAAGTTGATAAGCCATAATTTTTAAGAGAAGAGTGAACAGACTGACTCCGAGACTTCCACTTACGGAATACGTCGGCATGCTACTGGAGAGTTTTGTGGTCGGACGAGGCTGGAGTGCAGTGTGCTCTGAGAAGCGAAGGCCTCGTCAATCGTACATCGGCTCCGGCACTGCTACCTCAAGCTGCCCCACTGCTCTGGCGGGGACCTTCCAGTGACAAGTGCGCATTTCAGTCAGTCATACAGTGCTTCCCTTTACCCACGGAAGACGAGGTACCACTGAAGTTCAACTTCGTTATCTAAGTCAAATCTCTCACATTTTATCCACAACTACATTACTTTCACTTTCTGATACTGACTTCCAGAGGATTTGACATATTTTTCCCTAGGCAAACAGAAACGAATTAAAGGAATGCCAAAAGTATTGCCTTCAACGTTTCAGTGTTGATCTTCCACAGTGGTAAAGAATAAGAATTAGCAGAAGATAAAAATCTGAAAGTAACGATCTTGAGTAGAATTCAATTAAGCAAAAAGTTAATTAAAATTACAAGTGACAAAATATTTATAAATACTAGTATCTATTTATAATGGGAATTATCTACCTCTCTCATGCTATACATTAGTGGACCTGATAAAGAGAAATGATGGGAAAATACCAGTTATATTGAATATTTTAAGGCTAACTCTCCCAGTGAATTTCCTTGTTACCTACATGAAACTGCCCCTTAGGGTTTACGAGAAATAACTATCTGGGTTGGGGAGAAATAATGACCAAGGGACAAAGTGATCCTTCCTGCTTCCAAGACTGAAGACCTGGGTGGTGTGGGCGGTTTAGAAAAGCCTGATGCTCTCACCCTTGGCCCTCCGTGGCGTCACTATTCTTTTAATCGTGGAAGTTACAAACACCAGTACGATGGCCACAGCACACCACCTGCTTGCTGGGGCCTGGCCGAGCTGTAACTCACACATCCTGAGGCTCCACTGCCCTCGGGTCTCCGGGGAGGAGGGACAGGAGGGCCTGCTGGCGGCTACAGCTGGCACTGCGAGATGAAGACGTAAATCTGGACTGTGGTGTTGTGCCTTGGCTGAAGCACTCTGGGCACCCACCATCTCCCTTCTCCTGCCCTCTGGCCTGCGGGGGGAGCCCAGACCCCAGGAAGGGGGTGCTCACATGCAGGAAGCTACAGACCTGCAGGACACAGAGACCTGCAGAGGCCGGCATGGGTGCCTGGTCAGCCCCACCGTGACAGGAGGACGAGGCAGACATGGGGAGGGAGCACGGGCGCATCCCCTGCCTCTGGGGAGGTGCATGCAGAGCCGAGGGCACAGCCCTGATGGCTGTGGCACGGACATGGTGCTGGCAACTAAACTGGGTACCTGGGTGCACACTGAGCTTGGGCCCCGCACCACACACAGGGCCGGCCCCTGCTCGCATCCCATCTGTCAGTGGGCGACTGCTGCCCGCTGCCCGGTGGGCCCTGCTTCTCTGTTACACAGGGGAGAGGCATTCCTCATCCGAGACGCCCTGGAGGCCCACGCCAAGGCAGGGCACTCACGCTCAGAGCAGAGGAGATGCAGATCTGAGGGGCCGGGCGGGCTCAGAGCGGCTCTGGCCCCGGCACACTGTGGGCTGTGGGGTGGGGCTCTGAGGGTGCCCGCAGGACGAAGCAAAGGGACAACAGAGTGGAAGCAACAGCTGCCGCACAGTTCGCTGGACCTAGGCAGGATCGACCAGGAAGCAGCCTCTGCACTAGAGAAAGCCCAGTCAGCAACCAGGCCCAGACCGAAGAGGCACGTAAGGCAATCACTGTGGTCTGGGCAGCCCACGCTGCAGCCGTGCACATCAGAGCCGGTGCGGCGCGAAGCGTGTGCACGCCCAGGTGACACACACAGCCACGCCGTCACGCAGGTATGACACGGAGTTTCAGACAGGCCGGAGCACAGCACACGTGACCCACACGCACTTCCACACTTGTGCACAAGAACTGAGTCAAGCAGAGGTGTGACAGGTGAAAAGCCAATGACGATGCAGGAGCAGGGGGACAGTGCCACACGTTTCCCCATAGAGTGCTTTGGTTGACGTCCAAGTCAAAGGTGCAGATGTGCTTATACAAATCATATAAACCTGTGAGAAACATTTATGTAAGTACACACGTGATTTTTAGACAATGAACCCTCACCCTGCCCTGCAAGTGGTGCTCCTGAGCACTGATTTCTAGGGTGCACTTCACAGGCCATTGCTTGACACGGCCCAGCGGACGGCGGTGAATCCAGTTCTTGCTCACCCACCGCCAACTGCCAGTGGCCTTTGTCACATAGCCGCTCTCGGGGTGGGCAGCCCCTCACTTGACCCCAGGCGATCTGTCTCCTGGTCCCCACACCAGTGGGCAATCCTCTTCTGCTAAGTACAGACTCGACCTAACAACCTGCTTCAAACGGTGAGAATATAACAAAAATTATGGGTTATTAGTCCTGCACTTGGCTTACAAGAGATGAGCTTCAGGTGCAGATTCTGCGTCCTGCTGTCTTGCTGTGTGCACTTGGAAAAAGCCAGAGAGGGTGCTGGGAGACCATCTTTTGGGGACAAAGGGGCACCGCTGGCTGGCTGCTGGAAGAACGAGGCCTTCGGTCTGGGCCTGATTACTTCTGAGAAACCGAGCTCTTCCAACAACCGCCAGAGAGGGAAGCCCTCCCCTCCCCTCTCCTCCCCTAGTCTCCGCCCACCAGACTCCTAGGTTCCTCCCCAGCTAAGCTTCTAGCAACTCTCCAGTACTGTAATTCAGGGTTTGTTGTCAGACTGAACATCCCAAGGTATGGGACTGCCACGAGTCTGAGGTTCCTCCTCTACCAGCCACACAGTAATTTCTTTTTACTTATTTATCTGAAATTGACAAAGAACCATGGGGTGCTAGGATAATACCCATCTGCTGTGTAATGCTCAAATCGGGGTAGACGTCTCTGTCTCCTCAAGCATTTAGTTTCTTTATAGTGGAGACACGTGAAATCCTTTCTCCCAGCTTTTGAAACATTCAGCACATGACTGTTTCCTACAGTCACCTTAGTGTGCAGCAGCACACGGAACCACTTCTTCTTCACCTAACTCTTCTGACCCCTCACTCCCGACTTCCCCCACCTCGGGGACCTCCATCCTCCTTCCGCTTCCCCGGGATCAGCCCTCGTGGCTCCCACACACGAGCGAGCTCCCCATTCTCTCGAGTGTCTGGACCGTGTTACACGCGCAGGCACGTTCTCTCTCGTGCTAGAACAGCTCTGGTCCTAGGCAGAGGGGCAGGGGCTCGTTCCCTACTGCTCCAGGCTCCTTCGCCACACAGGCGAGTGCCGTGCAGATGAACCCACAGGCAGGTCCCGCAGTGCTTTCTCAAGGCCTCCGAGCCCGAGGCAGAGAGGGGGACGCGGTGTCCAGCTTCTTGTCAGGAGGAAGCACTGGGAGCCCAGCTCTGTGCCCACCGTGATCTCCTTCCCAGGCTGTCTTCGTTGCCCAAGTATTTTCAGTGGTTGGGCAACAGCAAGTTTCAAACAAAGATACAGATGTTCCACTAAAGTAGGACCTGAACAGCCAGGGCTGCTTTCACTCTTCAGCTATGTCTGTATACCTGCAGGTGTTGCTGCACTTGTGCTGGTTTTGATTTAACAAGGAGATAACTAAATTTACAAGTTTGCAATTAAAGTTCCTGTAGTTAGGTAATGTTCATTTGTTCCTAAATAAATTTATCTTCTTTCATATCCACCAGGGGCAGCCAGGCAGCAATTAGTAACTAAGGTTATGGCATTTGCATATTTCTCTTTCCTGTTAAGATTGAGTTTTTTTCTAAATTAATTTTAAAAATTACTTGCAATTTGTTATTCCCCTAAACTTTCTTTCCTCCAAGGACCACTAATAAGGAAGAAAGATCTAATCAAGGTTTCATCACTTCTTCATCTTTTTTTCACCCTATTTCCCCTAGATGGGACATGGCTGAAAGATAAATAGCAGAAAGGGAGGGGAAATGGAAATATAAACACACGCTCTGACATTGGTGAATGAAACTGAAGCTGCTTCTCCTGCCTTGTGTTCAGCCAGTGCCAACTTCATTTTGATTGTACCTGTGAAGTATTCTCCTTCTAGAAATTATCACCAGCTACAGCTTTTTATATTCGAATGCTCCATCCATTCACATGTGATAGTTAACCACGAATATCTGTGTGTGTGTGTGTGTGTGTGTGTGTGTGTGTGTGTGGTGTTAGAGACTGAACTCGGGGCCTTCACACTGAGCTACATCTCCAGCCCTTTTTACATTTTTCATTTTGAGACAGGGTCTTGCTAAGTTACTAAATTGCCTAGTTTGGGCTGAAACTTGTGATCCTCCTGCCTTAGCCTCTCAGAGTGCTGGGATTACAGACATGTGCTGCCTTGCCTGGCTAATTTTGGCATGTGTGGGATGAGGGAGATGAACTGAGAGCTTCACACACACTGGAGAAGTGCCCGCCATTGAGCTATCCTCCCAGCCCATGCGGGAACACCTTAATTAACCTTAAGATGAAAAATTGTGCCTAAATATAATATTTTTATAATACGTATTTAAAAGACTCAAATATACAGAAAACAGGCCCCAAATTGGGTCATATTCTCAAATGTCATTTAGGAAAGTATGTATATTTTCTACTACATTGGCAAGCTTATGAATATATATGGATATATATGTAGCATATCCTTTATAAGATTTAAGGTTATACTAATGTTTTTTTTTTTGTTTTCATTTTTATTAGTACCTATTTGCAGTAGGAAATGATTATATTCATTGTTGGGAGTTGGGAGAGGAACATAACATTTTAGTTCTTATTTAAGAATTGTTCTGGAATAGACTGAGTATCCAACTTATGAACGGGACCGAAATGTTTCTGATTGTACCACACCTTTAAGAGCAGCTTTTGAATTGGGGCTTCAGCCCATCAGTGCCCGTGACACTGATGCACAGCACGAGGGCTGGGTCATAGCATCCATTACAGCCTCCGCGTATCGCACTACACACAGGGGCACACGTGCACAGAACCACGCGCTCCAGCTCATCACCCGCCTTCAGCTGGTGTTTCCTTATCCGTATGCCGTCATGCTTTGCTTTGCTCTCATGTGATCGGTATGTGTTAAATGGTATCCCTGTAAAAATGAGTCTTTTCGATTGTGATCAAAACATTTACAAACAGTGCTCTAAACACTGAGAGGAAATACTACTAACTATGCAGACACATCACTGGGGAAAATGTGGCCCAGGTGGGGTCAGGGCGCCGTGGGGGCCGGGCAGGAACAGGACAGCCGTGCAGAGCAGGCAGGCAGATGTGCGTGTGCACAGCTCTGGTCCAGGTGAGACGCCGGCGCCAGGGCAGGGGCTGAGGCTGTGGGTGGGGCAGCCTGGCCACAGGGCACACAGCCAGCCCAGTGGAAACAAACCAAGCCCCAAAGAGGCCTTTCTCGCTCTGCATGACGGAGTGCAGGCAGCATGCGTGCTGAGGTGCCCGCCCCGCAGTGGGACCTGAGCCAGCTGTGAGAGCCGAGATGCAGACAGGGTGGGGGGCTCTGCCAGGGAAGAGCGCCTGCACCCCACTGCGGTCGTCCAGGGGTGAGGGAAGCGGCTGCCCAGTGAGGCATATGGCTGCACTGGAAAAGCAAGGGCAGGCCTAGGCCCTGGGTGGGAAGGCCCAACTCTAGAGGTGTATTTCAGCACAAAAGCCAGAGACGTCTGACAGACACACTTACCCGGCACCTGGCTACATGTTATAACTGTACACGCATCTGTGGATCACTCATTATAAAATGGAAGCTTGTGGAGGGGGCCATGCGCACTACGTCGGTTCTGTGTCTCAGCGAGCCCACACGAGTGACATCTGGAACAGACCCCGCATTGTCAGTGCCTTGACCGAAGAGTAGGAAAGGTATTAATGAATAACAGAGTTCACAGCGGCGACTGATTATCTCCAGAGATCATTTTGATTAAACCGATTTCGATCAGAAGAGAATTTCTGTCTGCATCACATGACCATGCACTGGTTCTGTCCTTGCTCCACTGGCCGCCTTCCAGAGCGTTTCTCAGCCCAGAGAGAACACTCGCTTCATCTGGACAACGTGCTCTGCTCTCAGCGTTCTGGCTGTGATAGACCCAAGCGGGGCCCAAGAGTCTGCTCCCTAGCAACTCCCCAGCCAAGTGGATGCACCATGCAGGGGAAACAGCTCTGTCCAGTGGAGGCTCCGGTGAGGGGGCCAGAGGCGGCCAGGCTGGGCCAAGGGGCCTGAGGTGTGTTCCCCTGGCAGCCGACTCTTGAGGAAGGAGAAGGCCTCCCGCAGGGCTCCACAGTGACAGAGATGGCATCCACAGGGCATGTGTTGGAACCATGGGAATCTCGGCTGCTCCATTCATGGTGGTGTGGCTTTCTGACCTCAGCCTCCTCCTCTGTGAAATGGGGAGAACCATGTTCACTTCACAGGCTCACAGGTCGGCTCGTGCTTGTCCACCACTCGGCATGGCACTGAGCAGGTGGCTGAGAGAAAGGCAGAAGGAAGAACGCGGGCTTCATCTGCAGTGGTTGGGCTTTTCGTGCCTACTCCACACAACAGGCAAACCCGTCCCGACACAGGCTCTGCCAGTGCCATCCTGCACTCACGGGCATCTGCAGGCTGTGCTGCCGCACGCTGGCTCCGGGGGGGCCGGTCCGACCCAGGGCAGTGGCTCTGCACAGAGCAGCCGCGCCGACGAGGACTGAGGCCGCCCCGGAGCGGGACAGGCCCTGGGCCGGAGCGTGACCAGGAGAGACCCGTGTGGGGACTGCCCACCTGCAGCAACCTCTGAGGCTACCCACGCGAGTTATCTGTGCTGGAAGCCACTCCCCCGGAGGGCCCGCTGCGTGGGATTAGGTGAGGGCTGCTCTGTGCCAGTTCTTGCTGTGCTGACGCCCGACTTGGGCGTTTCCTTTCGCTGGCGTGGGGACCTGTTCATTTTATCCTCTTCTGACTCACCAGCCAGGCAAGAGGCCGCCCCAGTGAACTGTTAGTCTGCCAGTGGACATGGGACTGAGGGACAGAGGCAGAGTCCCGGCCTCCTGCCTGTGGTCTCCCGAGGCCTTGCTGGTGACGGAGGACGAAGCTCAGCACAGCAGCCAGAGCCCCGCCTTGCCCACGAGGATGAGGACGAGGACGCTGAGTGCGAGCCGCTCTGACACCAGGCAGACGGGAGATGGCAGGAAGCTCGGCGTCGCTCAGCAGCGCAGAGGACCAGACTGCGTAACTACGGAAACCTCCTGAGACGGCCTGGCTCCAGGTGAAGCAGATGCCCACAGACTCCTGGCCACCGGCTTCTGGAACTCCTTTCCTGGGACCCACCGAGCCCGCCGTAGAGGAGAAGCAGACCTCAGAGCCGCCAAGCCCCGGCCAGCACACACGAGCTACGGTCTGCTCACGCTGCTCGAGACACTGATCCAAGGCCAGGAGCCCGCTCGGCCCTGCTGCTGATGTTCAGTCACTTTCCGAGCTGAAGCCGGAGTAAGTGGGTTAATTACACACTCACCTTACATCTATCAAAGGGATGCAGTATTTCATGTAGGCAGAATGTTTTAGTTATCTCTCCCTGAAGCAGGTAATAGGTGAATTGGTAGGGGGTAAAGGAATTGGTAGGGGTAAACTGCCGGCATTATAAACGGCTCTGCATGTCTGCTTTTCTCTGCTGCTACTTAGAAGCCGAATATTTGATCAGCATGTTTGTAGATTAATCACGTGGTTAATCCTCCCTGTCCACCCTGAAATACAGAACAACTCACTTTAAGTTAATCACGAGAGGCAGCGGCTGGGGACGTAGGAGCGTGACACATGGTCTCCTAAGTTCAAGAGGGTCCTATGGGTCCTGGTGAAGTCGGTGGTGACTGCGGCCACCCTTCAGATAGGACAGAGCGGTGGACTGGGTTCCAGAAATTCAGCTAAGAGCTGAGCGAGGCCTAGGCTATTAAGCCTCAACATAACTCCCACACCCCTGTCTTTGTGTTGACCCTGGTGTGGCCCCTGCACTGCCCCTTCCAGCTGGGGTGTCCCAGGCCCCCCTGGGTGTCCCAGAACCCGAGGGCATCTGTGCTGGGAGATGCAGATAGGCAGGTCCTGGGCCACGGACAGGGTGGGGAGAAAATGGGGGCCACACCTGCATCCAGCAGGCTCTGGACACCCACTCCCCCGGCTTCTGCTTCCTCCTCAAATGACACTGGGGATTTAATGGAATGGTTTCAGATTTCATAGCCTGACAGCTGACTTTTAGTAACCCATCCATGAGATCTGTTTGATGGCTAGAATTTGGGTCTGTTTCGCCAGAGTAGAGCTGTGCCATATGTTTAGGGTGCTTTGCTTGCTAGTGTACAGTGGATTGATATATATTACGGAGCCTTTGGCTAAGGGTTGCTGCTAAAATGCTCGCCAAGTGAAAGGCATCCTGATGAACTGAAGCTTTCTTATGCTACCATCCAAACATCAAGATGGACGATTCAACTGATGAACAATGTGCTCTGACACAGAATGATGGGAAAAGTAGAAACTTCTAACCAGGAGCAATCCCTTCTCCAATCTAGACGAAAACCGTTCTGATTATGCAGCCACCTAGACATGCACACACTGTACGCACTTTTAGTGCCCTTTAGATCTTCATGCACCCACTTCTGACTGAGCAAGGACTGCACACGGGGCCTGACCAAGTCACAGCCAGCCTCGTCCTCTGACTCAGGACTCGTAATCCCACAGAACTGCAAATATCACTAGTAAAACCATCCTTTCCACTAAAAATCAAAACATTCTTATCTTCAAAACATAGAAAGCACACTGATAAGTTAAACATGGGAAGTATCGTTATAAAATTTTACACAAATCCCCACTTAAATCCACTCCGATAAGAGCTATAAAACATAACTGGTAAAGCTAACATTCACCTTCTGTACTATTTGGCTTGTGTAGTCTTATGTTGCAAAAATGCATTACATATTTTAAAATGCTGAGTTGTGTTCTACACAAAACAGTAAGGGACCTAAAGAAAAATGTGAAAATGAAAGGAAATTTATTTGCTTTGTCAGAATTTGACTCCAAGACAAAAAGGAGCACTGACTTGACTCAAACACAGTCTGTATTCTGTTCTTCCTCTTTAGTGGGGAGCCCCATCCGTGGGTGAGAGGTCCTGTCCTCTGTCGCTGAGCACCCGGGGACTTCGCTAGGCACAGTGGTCACGGCTTCTCCCCCCTCTCCCCTCCCCACCTGCAGGGCAGGGGCCCGGGCACTCCACCCCTGCCTTGTCATTTCCTGAAGAGGCATTTCTCACGTCTCCTCCCTTTTCTTTACTTAGGACCTGTTTAAAGTTTTGGACCTCATGTATCCATGGCATATTTAGCTCGTCTCACTTCTGAGAGGGCCTCCCTTTCCTAGTCTGTCCTCAGCTGCTTAACATGGCCTGCCGGTGCTTTGGTTTCAGCTCTGCTTCGGAGGGACTTACTGTTTTCTATCTTCATCTTTATTGTGATTTAATAAAAAAAAAATAAAAGTAGTGTATATCCAAGGTGTACATGTGGCAATGTAATATCCATTATGGGACGATTACCACAATCCAGTTAGCTAACTCTGCAGGGGGTTCCAACTTGTGTGGGTATGCAGGTGTGTGTACGAAGATCTAGGGTCTTAGCAAACTCCAAGTGTGTGTGTGTGCGCGTGTGCGTGTGTGTGTGTGCGTGTGCGTGTGTGTACATTTTCTTACCCATTCATCTGTATGTGGAAACTTAGGTTGTTTCTGTATCTTGGTTGCCATGACTAATAATAAATATGGCAGTATCGATCTCTCTTTGAGGGACTGATTTCTATCTCTGTGGTATATATACCCAGAAATGGGACTGCAGGATGATATGGTAATTCTATTTCTATTTCTTAAGCACCCACTATACTGGTCTCTAGAATGGCTGTAACAATTTACATTTCCACCAACAGTACATGAGGAATCTTTCCTTCACACCCTTGTCACAGTTTATCCTTTTTCTTTCTGATAATATCCTTCCTCGCAGGTGTGAGGTGATAGCTTACTGTTGCAAGTTTCCATGACGATTAGAGATGCTGAACACTGTCTCATACACCTGTGGGCCACCTGTATGTCTTCTCTGGGAAAATGTCTCTTCAGGTCCTTTGCCCATTTTTAATCAGGTTACTGCCTTTTTGCTATTGAGCTATATGAGTCCTCTATATATTTTGGATATTGATAACTTATTGAATATGTTGTTTGCAAATGTATTTTCCTATTCCATTGACTATCTTTTCACATTGCTTCCTTTGCTGTAAGGAAAGTTTTAAGTTTTCATATTAATGTAGTTCCACTTGCTTATTATCACTTTTCTTTTTTGTGCTTTTAGGGTCAGATGCAAAAAATCACTGCCAAAGCTGGCTGTGGCGGCATACACCTGTAATTCCAGCTTTCAGGAGGGTGAGGCAGGAAGACTGCTGGGAGTTCAAGGCCAGCGGAGCTACACAGTGAGACCCTGTCTCAAAACAACAATAGTAACAACTTAGGCAAGAAGCCTTTCCTAGCTTTTCTTCAGGGAATTTTAGCATGTCAGGTCTTACGTTTAAATCCCTAATCCATTCTGAGCTTATTCCAACACGGGGTGGAAACAAGGGCCTCACTGCGTCTCCTTCGTGTTAAGTGCGCCCAGCACCATCTGCGAGGAGACCTTCTTCTCCTCTCTGTGTGTGCTCGGTGCCCCCGCCAACTGCCACACACCCGTACGTGTGTGAGGTGACTTCTGGGCTCTCCCAGTAGCTGTTCTGTTTGGCTTATTAGTTTTGTAAATTCTGAAATCAGGATGTGTGATGCCTCTTATTTTGCTCATTTGCTCAAGGTTGCTTGGACTACTTAGGGTCTTTTACAATTCCTTACATTTAGGATTTAAAAAAGTGTTTCTGTGAAGAATAATATTGGACTTTTGATGAGGATTTCTTTGAATCTGCAAATCATTTTAGATGTATGGATATTTAAAAATATTCTTTCAATCCATGAACATAGGCTATCTTCTTGTTCTGTGTCTTCCTTAATTTCTTTTATCAGTGTTTTGCAGCTTTCAGACACAGACAGAGAAGACCTGTCAGTTACTTCTAGGGAGACAAAGTTAGCAATCTTCTCACTGCAGATGAGGATCAAGATGCACTGGCCACCAGTGACTTGAGGGGGTATCCCTTCGGACCAGCAGGCAGGTCGGAACGGAGGCTGTAGCTACCCACAGGAGGTGGGCCGAGTACTGCGTGAGACTGAGCAGAAAGATGCTGAGGCAGGGGTTACGAGGAGTCATGGGATCACTGAAAGTGATGGGGCAGTGGGTCAGGGCTCCTGCCGTAACCAAGGTGTCTAGCAAGACTGAAGGGATGGACCCCTGCTCTGTGATTTCCTTATCTTCCTGGCCACAGCTGACACAGCTTGAGACCTGCATTTGGTGAAGGGCAACGGAGAGAGAGCACAGTGTTTTAGAGAGGCCTCTAATGGAAGTGTGAGGGGAGGAAGCATCTCCAGGAGGAAGCAGTATGCAGCCATTTACGCGTCAACAGAAGAGGGCACCGGAAGCTGCAAAGTCAACTCTGACAGCGGTGCATGATTAGACGAAAAGATGGACACAAGGCACAGAGCCAGCCGAGCGTCCATGCCAACTGTGAGTCCACCATGATGCCTGAGCAGCAAGCTGTGGAGACTGCTGATAAAAGACGGGACAGCCAGAGGCGCGACACAGCTTCTGCCTGCAGCGTGAGGCCCTGGCTGCTACTCACCCTGCTGCTTCCTGTCGTTGCCTGGCCACTGCCAGCCACCACTAGCAAGGGAGGGAATCTGCCCACCTGCAACCAGCAGTGCCTGGCCAGACTTTCCACTCAGTGAGACCATCAGGTGACCCCCAGAGTGCACGTTAGAGTTTGAAGAGCTTAGCCTAGGGAACTTTCTGTGAGAGAGAACTGTTTTATATACTACAATTCAGTCCATCTCTGCCTCAGTTAATTAGGGAAAACAGTTACATTTAACCACTTTAACTATTAGTGACTCCTAATTATTCAAGGACTCATCTGAGAATTTTACAAATGTAATAGATACCCTGTGTCACCCAGTCACTCTCAAACATGCCTGCAATTTCAGAATGTACTTGGAGTCACAAACCTGTCTATCATCAAGTGTTCTGAAGAACCCCACATGCTCTACTACAGAACTGTTACTCAGAACCCACTTAAATCCTTGTGGACCCAACAGATCATTGGCCACCCTCCTGGGACCTCTCGGGACAGACACGTGTTACGGGTGGTGTGCTAAGCAGCAAGCCACGTTCACAGGGTGACAGATACAATGTCTGCAACCTTTCACGTCACCAGTGAAACATTTCCTCCCTCAGAAGCACCTACACTAGTGATGGGGAACCTCTTAGAGCTTTCAACGACGTGGCCTGTTGCAGCAACATGCTGAGGTTTGCCATCATGCACACAGTTGAAGATGCTGAAGTTGTCCCTGAGTTCTTGTTTATGAAAAATTGTACTGCTTGCTATTATCACAAGGCCTAGTGTTTGCTAAGTGCTTATGATGAGCTAGGAAATGATCCTCCTTCACTCTGTGTCTGTCTCCTTTCGACTTTCTAAGATAGGAACTTTTGTCTCTAGTTTGTAAGGAAGGAAACTAAAGGTTAGAAATATAAGAACTTATCCAAAATCATAGCTAATAAGTGAATGAGAAGTAGCAGATTGCGGACTCAAACTTTGGTTCAACTTACCACAAGACCCATATTTGTACCTGCCGGGGCAGACTGCAGAAGTCTTTAGAATAAATCTGGAGAAATCCTATAAAACCAACTCTATTTCAGAGTAAACAAGTCATTTCACCTGAACTTTGTATCTTCTTTCTAGACTCCCACCTTTCACAAAAGTCCATCATTTTTTAAACATGGAAGATAATTTATCATGACTTCACTCAACACATTTTATCTTGAAGGTACCACATCAACTACTGTTTATAAAATCTGTAAGACGATGACTGTCAAACATGAAAACAAGCTGGACATGGTGGTGCACATCTGTAACCCCAGCACTCAGGAGGCTGAGGCAGGAGGACTGCTGCCAGTCCTAGGCTAGCCTGGGCTACACAGTGAGTCCAGGACAGCCTGAACTACATAGTGAGACCATGTCTCCCAAAAAACAAAACAAAACCCTGAAAACAAAATAAGCAGACTTGTGCAGGTTCAGCGAACCTTAGAAAAGCATCGTTTCATTTTAAACTAGATTCTCCCCCGCGTAGCAGCAAGGAGCTCAGGAAAAAGGCAGAAAGCTGCACCACGTCCTGACGCCCAGGCAGGTCCTGGTGGGCTCTGCACTGTGCCCTGACCTCCCCTGCTTGCTCACGAGTCAAGCACAGAGACTTTCATCACCAGGCGAATTATGTGATCACTGCAAAGGGCTTTCCACATCAGCAGCTCGGCTCTGGTGCGCGCTCAGCTGACCTGCACGTTGCTCCAAAGGGAAAGGTGGGAGAAAGACTTGGAGTGGGCTGGCATGTTTGGAGGAGTCTGCCGCGGGGTCCCAGGGCCGCGTTCCTCTGGTGAGAATTACTCCCACCACATTAGAGGGCAATGGGCTCCTGGAAGTCGCCTCTTGGATGGAAGTGGCAGATGTACTGGGGAACTTCCTCTTGGGAGACAGAACTTAAAAGAACCCTGAAGGGCCTGGGGATGATGGCCTCCCTTCCCTTTTTGGGGCCCACAGTGTTCGCAATGCCTGGCATTTGCAAAGTGGTCTCAGGCAGCATTGGGTCCTCACACCGCTTTGCAGATGAGCAAACAGGGTGTAGAGAGGTGCGCATTCACTGCCCAAGTCGCAGGCCAGTTGAGCCATGAGGCTTTCTGCACAGAGCCCCAAGGCTCTCAGAGGAAGTGTGCACCCTGATCCCCAATCCATGCTACTCCCTGTTACTAAAAGACTTCCTGGTGCCGCCCTCTCCAAGGCCCGGCCTGCAGTTCCCTGCCAGGTGCCACCGCCCAAACAGACGCTCTGTCCCTGCACTCCAGGGGCCATTGTTTCTGCTGCTCGTTCAGAGCCTCATGGGATAACTTCCTGGAGGACCTTGCCGCCACCTGTGTGGACTCGGGTCGCGCACTGCTGACCCTCTGTAGCCCTCCCCGGACCCCAGGGAGCCGCTGCTGGCTGCCACCTTGGAATGCCGGTTCGGGTGCCCTGGTTCCTGCTGAACCCATGTGAGAGCCGTCTTTACTTTTTAATAATAAAATCAGGTAAGTTCTCTGCTCCTCTAGCTGCACATTTTAAAATAGCTAGAGGAGCAGAATTTATGTATTTTTAAAATTTTCTATGAAAAATAAAACAAAATAATTAGAGGATAACAATAGTTAACACACCATGTGTCATATCTTAAAGAATGGCCAAAATGTTACCAGAGTACATGTAAGTCACAGACGAAAAGAGTCTCTTACAAAGAAGAAACCAAGAGACAGAAGCACAAAGCTTTTTCAATGGACTAAGAAACTAGTAGTGTAAATGCAGCAGTATATGTGCCCACAGATGGACGAACGGATCAAGAAAGGTGGTGCTGACATCCGGGGGCGCACTGCCCTGCCATGAGGGTGGACCTGAGGCGCTCCTGGGTGAGTGGAGGCAGCTTCAGATCCTAACGCTAAGAGAAATAGGTCAGACTCACAAGCTTACCTGTCACAGTCTCGCATACATAAAAATGAGAGGGAGGGAGAGAGAGAGAGCACGCAAAATAGAAGACAGAGAAACAGGAAGTAGGGAGTATTCCAAATAAATCCCAAATTATCTATTCTGTTGTTTAAAAATATTTTAATACACTAATTTGTTTCAATTGGCTAAGAGCATAGAAAATTTTCTATGACACTGTAGTTTCCTAGTGCACCGGAGTCTGGTTTACGGTCAGTGTCCAACTCTGGATAAGGGTGAGATCCCAGAACATTTACGTATTCACCCCATCACCTCCCTTCTGCACATCCTGTGCCGTGGCCCTATGGGGCGGTGTTCTGGTGAGAAGCCCAGCCCTTGCCTTCGTGTGCACTGGGTCATGTTTGACCCAGGGACCCCTATTCCAGGTCACCCTACCATTGATGCACCTGGCCCAAGACGTGTGTCCTTCTTTAGGACTTGGAAACACCTGGAGTCCTTTATCTTTCTAGCATGTGGAGTAAGTTTTACTACTGGGCTGAGCATGTGGGCCTGGTGGTGCACGCCTGTAATTCCAATATTCCTGAAGGCTGAGGCAGGAGGATCACACAAGTTCAGGCCCAGCATGGACAACCTGGTGAGACAGTGTCTCAAAGTAGGAAATAAAAAACAGGTTGGAGATGTAGCTCAGTATGAAGGCCCTGGGTTCAATCTCCAGTACCCCGAACAAACAAAAAAAACCCTAAATTGCTCACAATAGCAATGTTTCAAGGTTTTAATTCTTAAAGCCAAGAATGGAAAATCGTGATTTAACTGAAGAATGTATTCTAGTGAGTATAAAAATTTGTACTTACCTTCTAATGCGTATTTCATATCGAGCGCGAAGAGAGTCCACATAATTTCAGCACTTATCTTCCCCATGTTGAGTTCTTGAGGAAACCTAAACCCAAACACAGTCCATGAGTACATCAGGAGGAGCGTGGCGTCTAGGAGAACAAAATCGGAACACCCCGCCTTCTCATAGCTCACCATGTGCGCAGAAGCGCTTTGCTGGGGGCATTTCAGGAGCTTTAGCGCCGGGGAGAACAGGGCCCGCGCGGTGGGCGAGCAGACTGCAGCCGGGGTTCCGGGGGTGGGTGTGGGGTACAGCCAGAGCCCCGGAGCTGTGGGGCCTGGCCCCTGACTCAACCTTCTGGTACATCAGTGTGAGGGTAGTTCACTTAACCCTGAATGGCAGACTCCGGATCACACACACACACAATGACACCTCACACATGTGCTTGTGTGCACAAGCACAGTGCACATACACGTAGAGGCACAGGCACAAAAATATGTGCATCTGTATCTTTGGATCCAAAGCAGAGTATGTTGGGTCATTGCCACCTGTCAGTCTGATAATCATGTCCACTGATGTTTTAAAACTTAAATGTAGGTATATAAAATATTTAACAAAAATATAAACTTGGAACTTTCTTGTGATCAAAAAGTTAATATATATAAATTAGTTTTCAGCATTAAATTTTACTTCATTGACATAAAGATGCTTTAAAATAATTTATTTTAAAATGTTTCATGTGCAGATACTAACATCATATTTATAGTATATTAATTTTCATGTGATAAACATGTAGTACCAACATTATAAGTGATATAATGAGAGTACTTTGAGCTCAAACAGTGCAAATAAATTGCTTGCTTGCTTTTTTTTTGTGGTATTGGAGAGTACATCTCCAGTTCATTTTTTATTTTTTATGTTAGACAAGGATTTTAATGTCTTAGAATTAAAAATAAAAAACTATTGATTCACTTCATAATACTCCCATAACAAGGAAACTATGGGGAAGCATCTCTCATAAACATATTTTTGTAGTGACTGACGAGCTGGTTCCAAAATTGACATAGTAAAGTAAAAGAAATTACTAGAAACTAGAACTAGAATAACTAGAAAAATGAAGTTAAAACAAAGACGGACTGCTATCACCAATCTTTACAGCATTCTGTAGAAATCAGTTTCCTATGTCTTAAGTACAAAGTCAACCTGTTTTCAACAAGGTACAACAGAAAGTCATTAGAAAAAATAACATTTTTATAAGTGATGCTAGAATAATTGAATCCAATTGAAAAGAAAACAAAATCACACACACAAACAAAACCCACCACAGAAAACAACAACAACAAAACAAACCAAAAATGGAAGGACTGCAAGGTACGGCATGGCCTGGGCAGAGGCCCTTGACAAGATTCCGGCCCCCCAAAGGGTGGGTGGCAGGAGGTCTGTGCTCACAGCTTGTGTGGAGACCCTGAAAAGGAGCCTCAGCCCATAGCCTACATAAAAACTTAACCTGACACGGGTCCAGATCGAGATGTCAGATTTACCATGGCACTTCTAAAAGGAAACATACCTCTGTAACCTTATATAAGGAAAAGCTGGCTTAGATGTGATACACAAAGTGCAATCCATGAAACAAACCAGTGATAAATTAGACTTCATAAATTAAAATCTCATCTTCAAAAGAAACTATGCAGAAAAGGGAAAGACGAGCCACAGAGCACAAGAGTACGTGTAAAATCCACGAGTGATAAAGGACCCGAACCCAGAGTGAACAAATTCCACTCAGATCCCAGTCACAGCAGGGACTTGTTTCTGAAGAGTGCGTCTTGCCCCCAGCCTCTTCCTCTGGGGATTTCCTCTTCGGTCTTTGCTTCCTGGTTGCCCTGAGGTGACCGCCTTCCCCTACCATGTCCTTGCCCTTCTGCCACCATGTTCCTGCCTCACCACGGCCACGAGAGGGGGGCCTCTGACATCATGAGCCAAATATACCCTTCTTCCCTTTTGGTTTTTATGTCAGGCGTTTTGTCAAGGTAAGGAAAATCCAACACAGGGTGACAAAAATCTTCTCCATCTTAATTTTAGTGGCTATGTGATTATGTTTGTCTCCTATTTCATCCATTTCTGCTCTTCATTGTTTACTATTTTCTACTTTCATTGGGTTTTCTTTGGGTCTACTTTTCTATCTTCTTAAATTACTTAGGTAACTGAGTTTTAGCTTTTCTTCCTAACATCTGTGTTAGACGTTTACATATTCTTAAAGGAATCTCTTTTAAATACTGTTTTCATTGTTAACCCAGTCAAATGATTTCACAATTTTATTCATCTTCTTCTTCTTTTTTTTTTTTACTTCCAGTTACTTAGAGACTTCCTCAGCATCTTTCAGTTGCTGTTCTCTGCCTTGACTGGATTAACTTCACAGACCATTTCTGAATGTTTTCACTCTTACGAAACTTGCTGAGATTCACTTTACACATCATTATACAGTTAATTTTGATTAATATTCTCTTTTACATGTTCCATCTCTGTCTCCTGGAGCTTCACTCTGAGTCTCTGTTCTAGACCACACTTTTATGTACTGGTCCTCTCATCGGTTATGTCTAAACTACTGTTAATCCATATGCTAAGGTTTTTATTTAATTTCCTGTTTTCACTTCCAGAATTTTCATTTCATCCTTGTAGCTTCTAGCGCACTGTGGGACTTCTCCATGTTGCTAATTAATTAATCGCACTTATATTAGCTGTCTCTAGATTTCATGACGATGCCCAGTTACTTGTGACTGAATGAAAGGTTTTGCACATGGCAAGTGGGGTGCAAAGCTGAGTCTCTGGCTGTTTGCGTTCCTCCAAGAAGGACTTATTTTCCTGAGGCAGAAGCGCTTCAGGAAAGGAGACGTGCCCTCGCCCCTCTTAGGGCCTGAGCCTGTTCTGAGAGGCCACCACACTGCCCCTGCCCCTCAGAGGATGCAGCCTTTGCAGCCCCAGTGTCCACTGGGTGCTGACGGGGACCCACAGCTTTGGCACTCGGCCTTCCTAGCGCTCAGCTTCTGAGTTTTGCAGCTTCTCCTGTGAACGTCTCTGCTTCTCAGCCTTCGCGTTCAGGTCAGTCCACATCTCAAGGGAAGGGTGTGGGCCAGTCCACAGCCACGCTTTCTGAATGGGTGTCGGCACATGCGATCAAGATACAAGAAACGCATGAGGGTAAAAATACCCAAGCTATGTCATTAACAGTTATAACTGGATGGGGGCTAAAGGCAACTGAACTCAGGGAGACATAACTGATCACATTTGTAATGCTTTATTTTAGAGATGAATCCAGAAATTTTGTAAGTTTACAAGTAAGTGCAAAGGTAATACAAATGGCTGCTAATAGTATTTATTCTCACGTTTAGTTACTAAATAGCTGTGATGTGAAAGCCCAGGATGGGCCAGGCCTGAGCCAGGGTAGAGAGCAGGATCCTGCTAAACGAAACGGATGTGGGCTTCTGAGGTCTGTGACCTGTGGAGCTGCTAGTAAGAACACCACCACACAAACGCATTCATGCATGCACGTGTGCGCGCACACACACACACACACACACAGTACCGACCAGGGTGGAGCAGACAGGATGAAAATACAAGGATGTGGGAAACAAGTGGCTTTATGGTATTGAGTTTGGGAAAAGAGCAGTGACCCATGCTGGCTGGCTCTGTGGCTGTGTGAAGAGTTTGTTTCTGTGGAGGAAGAATCCACGGCCTTGACAGAAATGGGAGGAGAAATGCGGTCATCGGCAGAGTCAGAACCTTTGGCATCCGCACTGGCCATGACAGGTGCATGGAAAACGCTGGGGGTGCCGGTGCCCATCGTGAGAACCAGGGGCAGAAGGAGACTGGACAGAGGCCAGGCATGGGGAGGGAGGGAGAAGGGAGAGGCCCGAGGCAGGGACAAGGACTGGGAGTGCCGAGCATCCCAGGGCCCGGGTGGCTTTCCCATTCGGTTCTCTCTCCTGCCTCTCCAGCTGTCAGGCATTGGTGGCCAGAGTTTGAGCCTGAGGTGCGACCACAGGGAGCAGCAGATGTCACTGAGCTTTTGGTTTTTGCGTGATTTTGACATTTAGAGGAGATGGCAAGGTGGCTTCAGCTCTGAGGACCACTGGAGACTCAGGATTTAGAGACGAAGAAATGGAGAGGAGATCATGAAATAAGACCAAGTCTAGACCAGAAATACAGCCTGCAGTGTTGACATGTTCTTTTCCATTATTTGTTAAACAATCATAAAAATAATACCAAAGCATTGAAAATGTCCCCATACCTCGCTTTTTCTTTCATGTTTTATATTGTCTGTTGATGCCCCTTTGAATATTATAATATTCAAATCACTGGCCTTCTATTTTATGTATAAACCCTCTTTCAATGGAATCTCAGGATCCAATTCTTGCCCAGTATCTGTTCGATATCCGGGCGGCCTGTGGGGCCGGAGCCCCGCTCAGGTGTTTGAGGCTTTGCCCTTGGAGTCTGTGAGGATCTGCTGCTGGCAGTTCTGGGGTGCCAGGACGCCCGAAGCGGGGACGCGCCGGGCAGGATACAGAAGTGCACTACGATTCTTAGTCCACTTACCTAACATCAGTTTTCCGAAGTCCACCCCATCTTGGCAGTTTCAGTGCCTCTGGAGGTGCTTATTTCTCTGACTCTTCTCACATGAATTCCAGTTAAATCAGGGAGCTCCCCAGTGGCCCCTGAGTCTAGACAGCCGCACAGTCCCCAGCTGCTCCTCTTCACTCCACATGGATTGTCTGTGGGTGGGCAGCAAAGGTGGGGATCGGCCTGCCTCTCCCTGTTCCTCCTCTGCATCCCTAATGGAGCCCGCCCTCGCCTGCTTCCCAGCCTGCCCACTCATCTCTGCCTCCATCTCCCTCCTCCAGCACCCACCCTCTCTGCCACCCCAGGGCTCGCCTGGTATGAACCCCTGGGAGCGCAGGCTTCCTGGGATACATTAGTCAGCTTCCAGGAGTCCGGGCTGGTCTCAAACACAGTACCCTGGCCCCTGACCTCTGACTCCAAACCTCTCCCTCGCCACCCCGGCACTTCACCCAGAGGCCCTGGGACTCTGTCTGCTGGTCATTTCTCCCCTTCCTTTACTCTCTCCTCTCAATCCTATGTCATCGTAGCTACTTTTTCTTTCTTCAGAGCACAGCCTATGCAGTTCTCCCAGCGATCAGCTCTGAGGAAGCGGCTGTGAAGGGAGAGGCCACCGAGCTGCGTGGGGCCCGCACCCCAGCTTTGAGCACCCCAAGCAGGAAGAGTTAGTGACAGCGCCGTTACTGTGAGAAGTCCACAAGTTTACTCCTAAAGTGGATTTAAACTTTTTAGCATGATTTTACAGACATCTGCTGTAGCACTGAGAGCTGACGAAAATTACAAGAATAGTTTCCTCTTTAGCCGATTTGTCTAGCATTATAAAACATTTCTCTTGACAGGGCTCAGGGCAAGCTACCCAAGATACCAAAGACTCTCAGCAGAAGGAACTGGAGAAACAACGCACACAGGGAGGCTTTTGGGACTCTCCCCAGTGGGTCAGAGGACCCGCCCGTGAGGGGGAGCAGTGGCAGCCCCGTACCCCGGGATTAGGAGCCTCCTGTCTCTGAGGGCACAGGGAGCTACGAGGGATACAGGAAACAGGCCGTGGGCCCGCAGTGGACTACACTCGGCTCGGGTTTATTTCTATCACGGCTGTCCGCGACACTGCTCTCCATCGGGTCAGCATGAAACACTCGGGTTTAAGCACTGCTTTGGGTCATCGCTCCTGCCCAGGCCCTCCAGTCACACGACGCTCTGGTGAGCAAACCGGCAGGCTCTCCTTGGGTCAATCCGCTTTCATTACCGGACCATCAGGCACTCGGATGGGGAGTAGGCAGCTTTCCCTCCTGGTGTCTCTCCGGCCTGGCATCTCGTCACCCCAAGCAGTGTTCCCGGGCTCACAGTCACGTGTCCTCTCCACGGGGTGCACTCATTCCAGAAACCGGACTGCAATTCGGTGACACTGCTAACTGTTTCCAAAACAATCTCTTCACTCCTCTCTACTTGGTGAAAATGGGAGAAAAATTGCAGTTACATTCAACAATGCAAGAAGGAAATCAGTGCTGGGAGAAGAGGCAGCCAGTTCTCAAAACAGATTTCGTCAAGCAGTGAGTAACTTCTGGTTGGATTTTAAGTTTCCAATCTTTTAAGAGACCAGAAAATAATCATATTCCCACAGCAATGTCTTCTGCACTGGTTCGAATTTCCTTCATAGATTTGTAAATAAATGATCTCACTTTGGCATCAAATTTTATATATGTCATCTGTGCTGCAGTCCTACACCAAAGCAGGATTTGAGAAGCTGGGTTCTTTCCTTCCAGTGCGCACCACAGCTGATTCCTTCTGGCCTTTCTTTGGGCTAGCAGTAACGTCTGCACCGTCTGCACACTTGCAGAGGCTTGTTTCCCACAACTTCCCCATTTCCGGCTTCTCCTCTGCAGTGTGTGCAGCAGTCAAATCCTGCAGCCAGCCCTCAAAGCAACCCAAAGTACAAGGCTCTGATTCCTCCTCTGCCATTTGGCCAATCTACCCAGGAGAGCAGCGAGTCTCTTGAAACTCAGTCACCTCATCTGTTCAAAGGAAGTGCTAATCGTGGTGAGTCTGGGAATCGTATTGCGATGATGAAACGAGATTTTATGTATAAATATTTTGTACAGCTACTGGCACATAGTGAGCTGGCTTAGTGCTGCTGCTGAAATTTAACTACAAAGGAGCCTTAGGAAATGCTATTCTGATGGTGTTGATCACTCATGGGAGCATAATCATCACAGAAACTGAACGAGACTTTGTACCCACTACCTTTTAGGCCGCAGGGTGGGGAAAATGTTAATAGAATTAATAGCAAAGACATGATTGCAGAGGAATTTTATGCACTCACAAGAATAAACAGGTTCTACAGCTTCAGAGATTCCAGCTGATATGCTAACAATTCACATATTAATTAGAAACAAATCCCAAACTTTGACAGGAGCAGACTGAAAGAGGTACTGACTGCACAACTGTTTCCTGGCCTCACTGTGTATAATTACATATGCTTGAAAGTTAAAACAGTGAGCATACATATGTTGCATTAAACATTCATACACAGTGGTCCCTCAGTTCATGAACTCAGTTCTTTCCACAACTCTGCGCCCAAACCAAACTAGATGAGAACTGAATCAAATTTCCCCATAAGGTCAACATTGAACATAACCACTGAATTTGATTTAGTTATCATCCGACTTGGTTTGCGACGAGAATCGGGGAAAAGAGGTGCCACTGTGTTCCTACGGCAAGTTGACTCTTTCCATAATAATCAGTCTGTGAGATTTTCCTGTGCATGTGTTAAGCTCTCCAGTGTAAAGTCCACCTTTACTTCATTTTCAGTGCAGCTGTAACTTAACTTGATCTATGACTTATGAAGAGGTTTAATGAAATGACTGACTCATTCTAGAGCTATAATAATGTGCCCTGCTTTTAATTTGCGGCAATTAATACAAAACGTTAATGTCTGAAGCCTTGACTCCTATGAGATACAACAATTGAATAGACCAATTTATCTTGCAAATCTCACAGTGAAATAAGGACAACATCATCTACCACTGCCAAATCTGAAGGTTCTGATTCGTCAGTCACAGCAGATAAAATCAGAACCCGAGGACAGTGAGGCAGCCATGCTGAAGGAAGCGGAGGGAGCGCCCA
Organism: Dasyprocta punctata; assembly: GCA_004363535.1. Taxonomy (NCBI): domain Eukaryota; kingdom Metazoa; phylum Chordata; class Mammalia; order Rodentia; family Dasyproctidae; genus Dasyprocta; species Dasyprocta punctata. Next base: position 108,009 of record RJWM01001122.1, read on the forward strand.
GCTCCCCGGGAGGGAGGGAGCAGGCAGGGGCTCTGCGCTCACTGCAGGGTGCAGCTGAAGGAAGCAGAGGGAGCCCCCAGCTCCCCGGGAGGGAGGGAGCAGGCAGGGGCTCTGCGCTCACCGCTGGGGGTGCAGCTGCAGCTTTATCACCACAGCGCGCTCCAGGCATAGCCGGTCATGCTCTTTCCACAGTGCACACACACACATCATAAAACGATGACTTACATACACATGCTTCGTAAAAGTCTCTGCATTCAAGAATTCTTGATATATACCAGTGCAACTAACAGCTATTGTCATGAACAGGAGAATATTAGAATCTGTTCCATGAAGCAGGACACTGCTGCTAAATTATAAAATAGTTCACAAGTCAGAGCTGTAGTAAAGCACGTCCTAGCACCTCCACTAGGGCAGGTAATTAACCTCCTGTGTTGGCTGTGAATTCATCTAACCGAACACTTCCTGCAGGGGTAACTTTTCCTCTTATTAGGTTCCCTCAGACCATAAAATAAGGCAATCATCAATACCACTTAAAGCTAGCCTCTTTTCCCTTCTCGTTTGCTCTTTATTTGTATTTACAGCTTACTTACAACATTCTTTTATAGAACTTGAGTCCTTAGTAGACACGTACTGTTAGTACAGAACACAAACCAGGGGATGAATCTAGGTCAGCTGGTGTGAGACAGGGGACTCTTCCTGTGGGGCGGGCAGGTGAGGAGCCCGAGTGAAGACAGCCTGCAGGACACTGACCCCTGCGTGGTCACCCCGGGAGCTGGTGTTCCTCAGGGCTGTCCCAGGCTGTAGCTCAGAGGCTCAGGCTTGCGCCTACCTGTGGGCTGGACGCCAGGTGCCGTGGGCAGGGACAGCAGCCACCGCTCTGCTTGGGCAACCACTGGGGCACAGGCTTCCTCGAGGTCGCCTCCCAGCTGCTCCCCAGGGTCCTGCGGGTGAGGTTTTGCCCCTGAGGTTTCAAACATGAGAAGCAGCCCGAGTGGGCTTGTACATCCCACGGTGGTCGCACGGCCCAGTCTGCCCCACCCCCAAACTTCGATCGCAAAACCACCCAGACAACTTAATTTGTGCTTTTCCTGTATTTTTGATTACCATTTATGTTGCCCTCTTACTGGGAAATATTAAGATGCTTCATAAAATTATGATAAAATTGGGTTTGTTTTCAAGGCAGGAAAAACGAAAGGAGATCTGAGGACTTATGAGTAACACAAGCTCAGACATGTCTGTTCTTACCTCCTGCAGACTCAGCAGACGGGGCCTCACCCTGACCTGGCCGCACCTCCTCCGGAGCACTGACCGCTACTGCGCGCCCAGTGCTTGAGACGCTAAGAGGAGCTCTGCAGAGAAGGGAATTCTGAGACCAACCTTCTCCCGGCTTCTCCTAGGGACGCCTGTGAATACTCGCTATGTTAGCAGTTTTCCTAGACTAACGCATTTCCTAAAAGGTTCCTATGGGTTTACAGACATCCCGCTTTTCACTGCTTTTGAGTAATTGTGCTATAAGTTCTCATCACCTGATTCAGATTAATCATTGAGACATCTGAGATGTCTGGGTTTGACATCCTCTTTCTTGTGGGATACGTTCTTGAAAATCAGTTTTCTTCTCTTACTTTGAAGGGTTGCTTAGGTTCTGAGGCTGCCTCTTAAGGCAGTTCTGGGACAGTCACCTACCCCTCCTCTGCTTCCTGGTGATAACAGTGTGGATGCTCCACAGTTAAATTTAGGGTTCGGTTGGACACTAAACTATAACCACGCTTCACGTGGTGTCTGGTTCCAGTTAACCCTCGCGGTCCCCTAACATGATGCTGGGGTGATGGTTTCAACACAAACACCTACTTGTGCCTAAACAGTCCAGCAAGCATGACGAACCTGGAAATACCCAGGATCAACTTTTTCTCTCCTCTGTGACCTGCAGTCATACAGAAAACTGAAATCTTCCAAAGTGTGTGAATTAGTACACTTCTTAGTGAGCATCCTTAAAACAGTACTCTGTATTTAGGAAAACACGCCCATTTTCCCCTTACAACAATATATTGTTTGGGGATTTGCAGAAAACTACAAATTCACATTTATTTTTCAAATTCAAACTGGCTGCACCTAACATGAGTCAGCACTTTCGAAAGCGTGGGTTTTCTCTCCTGCGCCTTCAGTGTCGGGCGGCGCTTCGGCACAGGTGTGGGTCTCCTGGCCACGCAGCTCCCCACACCCCGCGTGAGCCCTGGGCCTGCAGAACAGAGCACCCGTGAGAACGACACCATGGGCTTCATTCTGAGAACCTCAACATGTGCTTTTGTTCACACGTCAGCAGCGACCTCACTGTGACTGTTGGAATGCCCGTGTCCCAAGTCACATGGGCAGGGCCAGCTATGCTGCTCTAAAGATCACAAATAATTACAGGAACCTTTTTCAGGGATACTCCGGTGACAGCAGAGCACACTGCCTGGCCACGTTCAGGAAGGCCCCGAGAAAGCTGCACCCAGCTTAGCAGGCGAGCAGCAGCGGGCCAGGGGTTTCCTCCAGAGTGGGGCCGGCTGTGGGGGACGGGGCCATGCCTGGATGCTCCCCCCGCAGGGGCCACCAGCATCACCACACTGCTCTTCTCTTTCCTGCCTGGCCTTCCCTGCACCCTTCCTCTCCTTCCACTCCACATCCCTCCTCCTCCTCCTCTATCTCCCTGCGTCGTCTGGCTCCTGTTTATGTTTCCTTGATCTGGTTCGCGATTTTGGATCACTTGCTACTGCTGTCTCCCAGCCTGGAATCGTCCAGGGTCTGCTCTGCCTCTCACTTGCCTTGGTCTCTGGATTCCTGAGAGTGGCTGGAGGTTTCCTCCTTGTGCCAGATTCATCTCACGCGGCTGCCACCTCAGGCTCTGTGTGCTGGGGACTCAGGGCCAAGCAGCTGCAGGCCACGACTGGTGCCCTCTGTCCCTCTCCTCCCTGTTAGGTCTCTGTGACTCCAGCAGGCCACTGTGCCTACCGCTGCCACCAGGTGTTTACTAAACATGATTAAAATTGAAATGAGACTGTAAATAAAAAGCAACAAAAGCAAATCCAGCAGCAAATAAAAAGGATGGAGTAAAACCCTTATGTTAAAAGTTTTACCCTCTCTTATCTAACTTTCCTGATCTTACTATGCCTCAGAATAACTGAGTAGTCCTAGTTAATAGTTTTTCTTTCAAAATAATATGTGTGAACATTAAAGCAACAGTCATACTATAAAGCTACCACTTTGCAGTCCCTAATGAAACGGCTGATGTGGAAATGGCCACAGATAAAGGAAGCCATTTGAGGAAACACTGGTGGAGGATGTGGCCAGGGAGGGCTCTCTGTCACCGCCAAGGGACAGGGAGCCTGACTGTGCCCTGACGGGACGCAGCCACCTGTGAATAAGCCTTAGAAATGCAAAGAATTGGAAGCCACCTGCAGGTCCAGGGGCTTCCATCCATGGCGCAGAGGTCACTGTTACTGGTGCCAGTTCTGAGGTGACATGGTGACATATCAGCAAGCCACTCTTGAAGGTCAATTCTGAAGTAAGAGGGGCTTAAATGACATTGTGCCTGAGCTTTAAAATAACGCAGAACAAAAAGGAAATGCAAGAGCATATATGCAAAGAAAACACAGCCAGATCTTGGTAACTGTTAGGCTTTAGTCAGGATATGCTGCGTTCTTTGCTACAGAACCCATGTCTTTTATACACTGGTAAACAGAAAAACAATCGAGGGAAGCCACAGTGCAGGCAAAGGAAGAATTGCTTTAATACTTCGAGCACCATCATTTCCAAAGCAGGGAGAACAAGACGAACACTCCTGTTCAAAGTTGCTTAATCTTAACCTTCCTCACCACAAGGAGTGAAATATGCTGCCTCTCAAAAAAAAGACTGAAAACAAGGCTCTGGTTCCCCACACAACCCTGAGAAAATAAAAGCAGCATGCTTCATCTCTGCAAATAAAACAGCAGATCCTTTGAAATCAATTCATTTTCTACTCAACACATTAAACATTCCCCAGTATATGTTCTTCACACAGAGAGAAAATAGGTGAGATTCCGCGACGTGCGGAGGAAGTGAAAACCAGACAACATCACGCAAGCCATGAGACGGCAGAATGGCATCTTCCTGCTCCTATTTTGGTCAGAATTACAAAAGCAAAGTAAGGTGCAACCACAGCAGGTTAAAGGAAGGGGAAGATTTTGCGACTGTATGAAAAGAAATAAGATGATCACTTTCACAGTGAACCCCAGGCGTACTATCGTCCCCCGTGAGGGATGTTGCAAGTCCCCAGGGACCCGAGTCTCTTCAGACCCGAGATCAGTCACTGTGTTCCCACTGCCCTTCTGCAGAACCAATGCTGCCCACACTAGCTCGGCTCTCCCATCATCCTCTTCCCCTTTATGCCGCATTGGACAGTTCGTCACAAAGATCTGATTCGCCTTCTTAACGTTTCACAGCGTCCCACCCAACTCTGTTATCTTTCACTAGGCCCTCAGATTTTCTCAAGGGTTGCTGCTACAGCTACTTAAAAGTTACCTCTATTAACAGAAACAATAATAAAGAAAGGAAATCAATTCATATAAATGTAAAGCCATATTTTTCTCAAGTGACAATAAAATTAATAAATATCGATCAGTTGAGCAGAAAAAGATACGAAATATCACATTAAGGAGTAGACAAAGGAAATCACTTCAGATTTTATGGAATTAAAAGAATATAATAAAAGGTGTGGTGTGGTGGTGCACGTCTGTAATCCCAGCACTCTGGGAAGCTGAGGTATGAGGATTGCGAGTTCAAGTCTAGCCTGAGCAACTTAGCCAGACTCTGTCCTCAATAAAAACCATAAACCCCAAACCAAACAATAACAAACATTGACAACAATAAAAACAAGACCCCAAGCCCTAAAAAGGTGCTATGGATGTAGTTCAGTGTCGGGGCTCACTCCCCAGTGACTCCCCTGGAGTATGTAGCGGGAGGAAGCAACAGCAGAAGCAGAGAGGTGGGCAGGGGAAGCGGAGGTAGAGTGAGGGAGAAAATAGTAACAACAGTATGAGCACTTATATTACGGGAGATTCGACCACTTAAATTAAATAGAAAAATCCCCTGAAAGACACAAACTACAAAACCTTAGGGAACAACAAATAGGTACCTCCAGAAACCTACTTATTATTAGATAGAATAGCCTTCTATCTAATAAAGAAACTAACAGCTTAAAAACTTCCTAGAAATAAAATTCCAGGTCCAGACAAATTTTTTGGTAAATTCTATCAAACTCTCTAGAAAGAAAAATTCAAATTCTATAAATACCTTTCCAGATAATCAAAATGGGGGCAGCATTTCTCAAATGAGCATATAAAGCCATAATTAACCGGTATAAAAACCAGAAAAAGATATTTTAAGAAAAGACAACAGGACACTAATATCCTCTTGAACATAAGAGCTAAGATTCTTGGCAGAATTGTATCAAATAAAACTTATAGATATATGGGAAGGAAGATAAAGAAAAACCATGTGGCATCTGTCCCAGGGATACAAAGTTGATTTAAAACTTAAAAATCAGTGAGCACATCTCACCATACTAATATACTTGAAAATAAAAATTATGTAATTACACTCATATAAGAAATGATATTTGGGCCAGGGATATAGCTCGGTGGCACAGTGCCTGCCTGGCAAGTACAAGGTCCTGAGTTTGATTCCTGGTACAAAAAAAAAAAGTTTGACAAAACACAACACTCATTCATTATAAAAAATTTTCAAAATAGGGCTATAACAGAATTTCCTTAATTCATTAAGAAACTACCTGTGAAAATCCTCCAGTTGATGTCAGATTTAACGGTGGATAATTGTAGGCTTTCCCCACGAGATGGGTATAAAGCAAGGGTATCTGCACTTACTAGTTGTAGTCAACATTGTACCTGAAATTTAAGTTAAATTTAAGACAAAACAAAGCAACAGCAACAAAAAACAATAAAATACTCCAGATTGGGAAGAAATGAATAAAGCGGTCTTATTTTAGGCAAGATCATTTATTTTAATAATTCCGAGGGACTACAAAAAAAAGTAAATTTAGAAAGACTGATGATACAAGAGGAATATATAAAAATTGCATTCATCTATCACCAAAAATGGAAAACTGAAATAAAAATATAATTTTCAATAGCTATGGAAATATCAAATACTTAGAAACAAATTTGACAAGGGATGTGCCAGACCTATTCACTAAAATGACATATGTGACCTTGAGAAATAATGACTTAATAAATAGCGATATGTGGTATGTTTGGTAAATTTAATATTTTTGTATTTTCAATTTTCCCCAAATTGATTTATATATTCAATACAACTCCAATGAAAACTTCATCAGGGATCTGTCTTGTAGAAAGTGACAAACAATTCAAAATTTAAATGAAATTACAAAGAAAATAGAATAGCAAACAGCTTTTAAAAATACAAATAAAATTGATAAACTTATAATATTTCAGGACATACTATAAAACTACCTCACCCAAGAAGTATGGGTAATAACAGATATACAGATCAACAGAACAGAACAGAAAAAACATCTTGGACTTCTGTATAAGGTACCAATGCAATTTAGTAGAGAAAAGATACTTTTTCAACAAAAAGAGCTGACAATTTAGTTAACCAAATGTAAATAAACTGAAGAACTTTAAAATCTGTTGTCATACCACATGTGAAAAATGAACCTAAAATGAGACATCAATATAAGATGTCTGGAATAAAACTGATGTTGCAAGTTGACTGTGGCTCTTGCAAAGATTTGCTAAATAGAACAATAAAACAAACTGTAAAAGAAATCAATCTACCAGTCCATCAAAATACATGCACATGTGCATGTGCACACCCCACTCACAATGCACCTCATTTGACAGACACAAATAAAAAATGCTAGAAACGAGAAGGAAATATTGCAGTATTGCATCTGATAACATCTTTATGCAGAGTATATAAAGAACTGTCATGACTCAATAAGATAAACATCCCAATCTGAAATGAGAAAGAATATGAATAAAACATCATCAAAAATTGCAAATAAACATATGAGAAGATGGTCAACTTCATCGGGATTCCAAAAAGTGGAAGTCAGAGTCGTAATGAGATCTGACTGTCTTAAACTGCGTCTTTCAGAACGGCCAACATTAAAAGACCAACCACACCAAGTGCCAGCAAGACAGAGCCACTGGAAAGCACGCGGACAGTTTAGAAACACTAAACACTAAACGCTAAAGCCTATGTCTACACAAAAGTCTTGTAAAAAATATCCACAGCAATCTAACCTTAAATAGTTTCAAGTTCTGTTTAGCGGATAAATGGATCAAAATATTTTGTATATCTACGTAATGACATATTACTCAGAAAGTAAAATAAGATCACAAATGACATGAATTAATCTCAAGATAGCTGAATGAAAGAAGCCAGATACACAAGTGCGGACAATGTAGAGCTGCATTCACATATATAATAGTGTTTCCCAACCAATCTACTGTACCCAATGCAGCAGTGAGTGGTTGCCATGGAGTCAAGAAGGCCCCTGGAAGTTTCCGGAGGGGCGGGATTTCTTCATGATGGGACTGGTGACAGGGTTTTAGCTGGTTTCAGATGTCAAAACTAGTCAAATTACATACTTGAACTATGTGTGGTTACACTGAGTTCAATTACACCTCAATAAACCTAGAAAGGCATCTACATCTAAACCTGTATCCTGCTTAAAATGTTTCTGTTTCTGTGAAATTTCTATAAGCATCAAGAAAGCTGCTCTATCAGAAACATCGCATGAAGTTGAGAGGACAGTGCTCAAAGTGCCCTGTTATTGAGTCGATGATATAGGGACAGAGGACACAGGTACTCACTACATTAAGGGTCTACTCACTTGTTCATTCAACAAATGCATCTTCCTGGATATGTACCAGTGAGCAGAACAGAGGAAATCCTTCCTCTGCATCTATATTCTGAGTTACATAAACTCCTTGCCAAATTTGGATTAGCAGAAGCTCACCATGACTTCTTGGGCATGATAACAGAAACTTCATTCAATACACTATTTATACCAATAATGCTGAATTACATGGAAGGTATTTTAAAGTGTCTTATATTTTTAAATCATTCATTCACTCACCAATGCTCTCAAAATAAAATCCAAACTTGTTTTAGCTGATGTGTCCTCAAGTTGGCCTGTGGTCTCATACATCAGTGCCTGGACCATGAGAAGGGTCGTTTATCAATACTGCTGCTGTCCTCTGCGTACTTTGGGTTTTCTGACTTCAGATTTAGGACAGGGACCAGAATCTGCAAACCCCTGCCCCCCAACACTTTCTGAGGTGCTGTGCAGGCTACATAAGCAGAGTGTGATCGCAAAGCCAGCTGTGGTGGTGCCTTGCACTCAGACCGCAGCTGTGGACTGAGAGCTCCCAGATCACACAGACGCCATGTCAGGCAACACGAAGCAGAAAAGCTTCCCAGTGCCCTCACCATCCAAGTATATGCAATTGTAAAACAGCTTAAAATGACAGAATACCTCACTGTTTTTGAGGACTAAGTGTTCATAGGAACAGGGGGCTCTAAACCGCAACATTAAAAACAAACTTGAAAGGCAGAAACAAGGACATTCCTTTCCTCTCTGTGCCAACACTCATGTCCGCACTGAGCAGGTTTAATTTAGTGCACAATTTTAAATTTATTTTGCCATAACTGAATATATATATACTTAACACAGTTAACCAAAAGTCAGCTAAAATCACTGTATATCTCTGTGGTTTATGACTAAAAGCAACCTGGACTTTTAAATGTATTCCATGACTTTATGGCACTACTCACACCCCTGATTTGTTTATGGCTCCCATCCTGGTTTAAGGAGCCTGGTGGCATTTCTTTAATAAAAACCCTTCCAAAACTTTTAATTTGCATTTCTCTGCAGATGTTTGTTTTCACTCAGCCCTTATTTACCAAACAGCTTGTCTCCACCCACAGGCGGGCAGTCATGCCAGGGAGTAAACTGTTGGTCTCCCAGTCTCTAGTGATCCTACTCTGCCCCCAAGAATGGTCCAAAGAGTGAGTGAGGGGAAATGCATGCCACAAAGCTGCCAGAGGCCTGAGTAGAGTGCCCAGGATTCTGGGGCCCGGGATGCAATGAGGGCAAAGAGAGGACCTCCTAGTCCTGACAGAGGAGCACAGGGGGCAAAGCTCCAGGGAGGGAGCCCCAAGAAAACAGAAGGGTGCAGGGGTGGACATGGCGGACAGAGGAAACACAAGCGAACCGCACACCTGAGCTGTCGGGCTGGGAGTCAGATAGGGGCCATGAGTTGGGGGAGGCGATACTCAGCAGCGACCACACAGGAAAGGCTGGAATTTTGGGATACTACATTTCTCCTGTAACTAGAATTTTAGTTGGATTCAGCATACATTTTAACCTTGTCTTGGTCAGTATAGCAAATAAGAAATAATAAAACCAGGTCATCATACATCAGCTTCCTATGGTGTTTGCCTTCATGATTTACCTTTCCCTACTATCCTGGCTGTCTGGCTAGGGTTAGGTATTCCTAGTGTGGACTGCAGGGCCTGGGATGGTGGCCACACCTGAAAACTTAACATGAATTTAAACTTGGGAAACCACCTTGTAATACTCCTTATTTCATGTAGGAGAAAACTGAGATCCAGAGAAGTTAATCTGCCAAGGTCTCACAGCTAGTAGCATTTTGAGAAGATGATGATTTAAATACTCTTCCCGAACATCCACAATAGAATCTATCTACAGAATCTTGTGGTGTAGATTTGAGATTATTGTTTTCCGAAGTGAACTTGTTCTGCTAAATGTTGTATTAATTTTGTTGTATCCAATATGTACAACCACTTTAACACAACTCTTTATTATTAAAACACAATCACCCGGCACGGTTGGCACACCTGTAATCTCAGCACTTGGAAGGTTGAGGCAGGAGGATCACCACAAGTTTGAGGCCAGGCTGGGCTACAAAGTGAGTTCAAAGCCAGCCTGAACCATATAGTGAAATCCTGCCTCAAAAAAGACAGGAAAAACAAACAAACAAATCAAAACCAAACACACACAATGGAATATGTGTAATACTTGCTCTTCAACATTCTTTTCAGGTTTGAGGGAGTGTACTTATTTTTCTTTTGAGACAATAAGACAGCATGAGAAGAAGATGAGGAAAAAGGAAACAGGTTACATCACATAAAAGTCAAATCTTAGGAAAGATTTGTATCTGAACAAGCAAACTCTATGGGACTCAAATTACAAGTTCATAATATCACTGAACTGACATTTACTGATAAAAATCCTCTGTATTCTGCAGCTTAATTTTGGGAAAGTTTGCCACAGTCATCAGAGTATATATTTTAACATCAGCGGCATAAAACATTCTCTTCCAGAAAGCATACTTACTGATTCAGGACAGGCGTGTAGGCAGTTTTATCTTCATCAATAATCGTCACCATCAGTGTGATTAGCTGGGGCCAGAAATCCAAGTTCTTGGTGGTTGGTCCCTGATCTTCCCGAGGGGCATCCTGTTTCTTACTCTGCTCCCGAGGAATGCAACATGAAAAAGAAAGGTCAAATGCAAGGACTTGAGTCTGTTGTCAAAGTCAAATGGGAGGATCAGAGAAAGGGACTATGGAGAAAGTCTTGATCACAGGAGAGAAAGCAAATTAAACTCAGGTTTTCTTTCTTCATGGAATGGGCCCCAGTAGAGTAGGCACAGGGCAACACTTGTATTTCAAATTATTCTTTCATTTTTGGTTTAGCTTCCATTACTTACTTGATTTTGGAATGGAGATTTTCCTTCCCACTGGTTCTTGTAATTCATGAATTTAGGAATAATTACTATGAAAATACTCCTTTAATGTGGCTTCTTCCACAGATAAGGGTTGATTTTGTGTGTACAAATATGCATGAGTGCGTACACATGTGCCATTTATCATGCCCAACTATTTTGCCCCAAGCCACCCTGATAGATCTTGACAGTGCCTGGTTACAAAATCAGTGCTACAAAATTCTGTGATACTATACACCTCCTACATCAAATGCCTGGAACACGATCATCCTATGTACAAATTTATCTGGTTAACAACATTTTGCAAATCCATCTTTTTCTTTTTTTTCTTCTTCATACTAATCATCTTTGACTTCTTCTGAATTTACCACATTGCTTGAACTCTTCAATTCTCACTTATAGAAAGAAGAATGTGGCCTGGAATAACATCAATTTACTTTGATGTTAACAGAATAAAATAACAATATCAACTATTTCACAATACAAATTTCATACTTGACATATGTCTTTCCAAAATGCAGATAAGTTATCCTGGTTATTTACTTTGGTGGGTCTTCTTAAAGCCCTTCTCTCACCTTCATTTTTTTAAATTAGGGGAAAAAATAGAGACAGATAATTCCCATTCAACTGTACAAATAAGTGGGAAGCGTATGGCTTCTATGCCTATTTTCGTAAAACCATCTCTAAGCTTCTTGGGTAAAGACATCCGCAGACGGTACAGGAACTGCGGAGACTGCTGTGAGATGTGTGAGGCTCGATGACTCCGCGGGTTACTGTGTCTAACTGTCCTGTCTTCTGCTGTGACCGGGCATTAGCTGCATGGTTGTCTACACCAGTCTTCAAAATGGATCAAGACGTGGGCCTGTGTTTACATGAACCACGCCCTAGTGTTGTTCTTACTGAAGTTAAAATACAGCCCACAGTGCATTTGCTCATTACAAGGGACCTGTGCACATAGACTGAAATGGACCTTCAGGGAAGGTTGTCTCCCCAAGTTGCTCCCAAGAGTTACTGATTGACTTTTATCTTCAAAATGCAACAGATGTTAAAGCTTGCAGTGATAAATTAAAATGGTCAAGTTAGTGGTTATTGTAATTACTCTGAATAACCAGAACGAACTGCGAGCCATCTTCAAAGAGCCTGAAGAGCCTCGCACATCCCAAGCCAGAGAACAGGGATACTGAGAACTCTTGACGGCCTCCCCAGAGCAGCTCTGAAGCTGCCTCACAGAAGGAAAGGCAGGCTCACAAACCCAGGCTGGCCAACTTCTGAGTTAGAGGTTCATGTTGAAATTAACTCATTATAGTAAGCCTGATAGCGTTCTCTCTCTGCGAAGTGTTTGACAATCAGCCCTGGTGAGTTGTGAAGGCTGTAAATAAAATTAGTCCCAAGGGTCGCCATCATTAACCACCGTGATGGGAAGGCAGTCAAATGACATGTCTTACCTATTTTCAGTCGTGGGATTAGGTGAGAGGAAATTGTTATAAATGTCTAACATTGCACCACTTATCATCAGGGTTCAGAAGGAGACAGAACTGGATGTGCCTTCACCCTAAACCCTCAGGTGTAGCAATGCCTGCTGAGCTGTCCTCCCGCTTCATCACTATGCCAGAAGGCCACTGGTGTGAGGCTTCCGGCACCCAGTTCTGGGTGCTACATCAGAAGAAACCAGAGTAGAAGCTGAGTCCTTCACTGACTCCTAGCAGGCTACGGCAGCACAAAGTGGCCTTCCTGCCTTATATAATAGAATGCTTAGAAGATGGGGCACAAGCACGTGTGTTACATGATTAAGTCTGTCTCTTAAAGTTAAAACATACCTAAGTGACAGTCTATTATGTAACCTAAACCTTCTAAATATCTGGCTTTATGACTGGAAAAATTGAGAAAATGAATGGTAGCAGTAATTAAGAAGGCTAATAATAATTGCACTCATTTATGAAACTCTTACAAGTTACTCTTCATTGTAAGAAAATACAGCAATTATAAACTCACTAATAAAATTACAGTATGGTTGAAAAGACTTAGTGGATCAATTGCAATTAGAGTGATTCATAATATTAGTGGCTAAAGTTATTTTGTCACTGGATTACTGTTGATTATTGAGACTCAAAAGGAAGTGTGAGAGAGTATAACATGAAGAGAGGTTGCCGGGGCGTAGGATCAGCTGAAGAAAGCGCCCCACTATCATGTTCACAAGGGCAGTTCATTACAGAGAAACGGATGCGATGCGCACTGCACTTTCACAACACTAAGTAAGAAAATACCAGTGGTGTGGTGGCTGACAGCAATGAGCCCAGCACTTTGGGTGGTTGAGGCAAAAGGACAGAGTATGAGCCTGGTTTGGGCAACTTAGTGACTTAGAACCCCCCAAAATAAAAATATTAATAGTAATGGTAATAATAATAATAATAATAACTGGGAATGTGGATTGTAAATCAATGCAAAGTCCCTAGATTCAATTCCCAGTACATAATAAGAGGGAAACATAGTCTGTAGCATATAAAGAAAACCACTGCATGCAAAAATAGAAAGTATTAAAATACAGATGATGTCTCCATGGGAGTGGGACTAATGGAATGGTGTGGAAATTGGCTCACACATTTGTGTTCAGTGAGTGTATATGTAGCAATCCTCCCTCTAAAGGCTGCTCAGCGAGGGGGAGGAGGGTGGGGTGGAGAAACCCCGAGGAGGGCAAAAACGCGTGCCAGTGTCGGCAGAGTCTGCGCAAAATGGCCTGTGACGGCATGTGCATGTCAAATGTTAGTTCTAGTGGATGTGAATAACACACACACACACACACACACACACACAATCCGCACTCAAACACCTTAAGATAACACTCACTTAAACTAAGGTACAATGGTTATTTCCAGACTTTTTCAGCCTTTAATATGCAGTGGAGCACTACTCTGCCACAGGGATGAAACTGAGTCATTTGTAGGAAAACGATGCTCCTTATCACATGGTTTCTCTCATGTGAGAAACCCAAAGTAAAAGACCGTGAGAAGCAGGGATCATTTCTTTCTCGAAGGAGAAGGTGTCCAGGAAAGGCCGGAGGAGGCAGTGGTGGCACAGGGAGAGGGGTGAGAACAAGCCACCAGCCCTGCCCAGGCAGCCTTGTCACCCAGCGGCCTCGTGGAGCCCCCGCCGTGGGTGGGAGCAGCATCCTGTCAGAGGCGGTGCTGCTCCCCTGATTTCCCGTGGCCGGCAGTGGGGCGCACTGCGCCGACCCTCACGGGGACAACTCGCAAGCTTTCACCTTGCCCCTCCTGCTCTCAAGCTTGTTTGCACTAGGGATGTTCACTGCCACTGTCAAAGGTGCTTTTGTTACCCACCGAGGTTTGTTGGCACGCCAAGCCATGGAAACGGCCAGGAGCAGGGGCACCTGGAAAGCCGGGCTGGGTGAAGCCAAGCCCCAGATTCAGTCCCGCATAGGGAGCGGCACTAAGCACCCTGGTCACGCTGCGGCTCCAGCTTAGTCTGCTTTGACGACAGATGAAGGAGGGGTGCCTCAGCCTTGCTGGGCACCGGGGCGGAGCCAGCCTCCCCACTGCCCTGACATACTGTGTCACTGGCTTTGGAGGTGTGCATGCCATGTGCCTTGGGAAAACAGCAATCACTTGGGCAGCTTGTTAGCAATCAGCTGCTCTTGGCCCTGCTGCTGAGCCACTGAGGCAGAGGGCGCCTGGGGCCGCACCTGGGGATGGGGACCAGTGCACTCAGCCAGGCTCTCACGGAAGAGCTTGGTGCCCACTAGTATTAACTCAGAAGACTGATACAGTTTCTCCTGGGTGCCAATGTTAAGTCACAGTTCTTGCATTCCATAATAAAATGCTCCAATTTTACTATTCTCTTTGACAGATTTCTGACTAGACACCATTCTCCAAGCTTTAATGAATATTTATATAGTATCCCTTCCAGCTGTTGACAGACTCCTGTGCTAGATCCTTTTATAAAACATTACTTTGTAAATTACAGCCACTATCAAATCACTGCTATTCTCAAATATTCCACTGTTTCTAACTGTTAACCAAAAATGAGCAATGAGACATCTTAAATAAGAGTAATTATAAATAAGAGTAATTATTCAAAACTAAATCATTGATCTAGTTAAAAAAGGAGGACTTTTCCATGTAGTATAATATTTCGCTTTCAGTCAGTTGTGGTGTCACACATCTATAATCTCAGCATTGGAGAGGCTGAGGCACAAAGATCGTAAATTTGCCTGCCTGGTCTGCATAGTGGGTTCAAGGCCAGCCTGGACTACAAAATGAAAACCTGCCTCAAAATGAAACAAAACAAAACAATATTTCACTTTTATTACAGCAAAATATTCAAAGACTATTTACTAGGTTTTTTTCAACTTCAATAAGTCAGAAGTATCCTGACATTTAAATTGTCAAAAATGCATTTTCAAGTGTTTGGACACTTCCAGTATTTTCTAACAACTTTAAATGGCTCCTTGAACTTGAAAAGGCAACACCTGGGTAAGTAAGCTTTGCATAATTATAAAATATCACTGTACCAAATGTGGGATTTTAAAGATAAAAATTATGTAACAGTATGGTGTACACTTATCTGAGCACGGTGGTGCAGGGTCTATAATCCCTACACTCTGGGAGGCTGAGACAGGACAACTGCTAGTTTGAGCCCAGCTGGGCACCTTAGTGATTATTCTGTCCCAAAAATAAATCAAAAGAGCTAGGGATGTAGCTTAGTGCAAAGGCTCTGGATTCAATACCTGGTTCTGAAAAAAAAAACGAAATTTATTTTTCAAATTTAGGTGTCTAATGTGTTACATGCATGCACCAACTCCACACAAGGAAATGTAAACATTATGTACTACAAACATGTACTAATAAAAATAAACAAATTTAAAAACTAAATTTATATTCTGGTCTCAGTTTATCATTAATTTACTGTAGAAATATGGACCAGAAATTAATCTCTTCAAATTTGCATCATATATATATTTTTTTCTTTTTTTTCCCCTATGTTTCTGAAAATTCTAGCTAGTGTATTTGTAGACTATTTCCAATAATAGATACCGTGGGCAATGAGACAGGAGGGGCTGTGTGAGTGTGTATTCACTGGGCCAAGGTTTTGCAATTTGTGTGTTTCCTTTGAACAGTTGATGATGACTTCAATTATGTTAAATGAAACAAGGGAGGGAAAAAGAGACAGATGTTGCATGATCTCACATGTCAGCAGAACATGACGAGGGGTCCCCAGCAGCAGACAGTGCAGGGGAGGGCTCCAGGGGGAGGGTGGGAGGTGACGGGGAGGGAGACGTTCGTCAGACACAATTTCAGTGAGACAGAAGGAATACGTTTAAGAGATCTATTGGATGGCATGGCGACTCTAGCTAATGAGAATATATGACCTATTTGAAATGCTAAAGAAGTAGATGCAACATGTTCTACTGCATAAATCATAACTGTCTGGGAACACTGCTCAATGACACAACACTTGCCTAATACATGCAAGGTCCTGCATTCAATCCTCAGCACCCCTTTCCCACAAAAATAGTAAAAAATAAAAGAATAAAAATAAAAATCACAACTCTTTGAGGTCATGGATATATCAATTCGCTAGGTTTTGTCATTTACTTCAAAACATCACGTGTACATAAATATGTGCAATTTGTCATTTTAAATTTAAAATGTGATTGGGGAAAATGTACATTTTGATGAAGAATATTTTAATTTTTCACTGTAAATTCAGTGGTATTCTTAAAAAGTTATCCTACACCAATGAGAAACACAGGTACCTCATGTTCAGATACTACCTGAAGGTTAGACTTAACAAAGGCCAAGAAGCCAGAAAGCTGCAGATAATTGTGTTGCAGACTTGCAATCTCTGAATAAAAACATGACGGATGTGGGCGGAAAATCAGAATCATCAACTGGGAGACAGTGTGCTCCTGCCGTGTCTGAAGCCAGGCCTCAGTGTGACCTAACACCGCTCCAAGGATAGGACAGAGTTAATGAGAGGGCCAGGGTCAGGGGTTGTAAATGCCAACTGCCAGCTTGGTAGTGAGGCCACAGTGCGGCCGTGACATCGATGTTGGTCTAACCAAAAGCACATAGGAAATGCACCTCTCATTTCCCTCTACCACCCAAAAAGTGCAAGGAGTTTGAAGTCAATTATCAGGATCCCTGAATACCCAGAGTTTCAACACAGCCAGGTTCATTTTCCTAAAAATACTGAGGAGAGTGAGACAGCTTGATTTCCAGTTCTGGTTCTGGTTCTCCTCTTCGGCTGCTCTTCAGCCAAACTCCAGGCCATGGAAGTGCACGTAATCCTTTTCCAGCTGTGTCCACTCATGAGGGAAACAATCAATCAGTGGAACTGTGGAAGACTAAAACCCGAAAGGGAGCCTAAACAGTTTTCAAGCCTGGAAGCTCACCTGTAAATAATCAAAAGGAAGCTGTGTTTCTTAATACTCTATCTTTAATTTCATATTCAATAGCATCCTTCTGGAGTTTCCTTCAAACTCATTTGGATGGACCTAAAATGTGTGTTATGTTCTTTCAGCTGTATGGCTTCTTATTAATTCCCTGATCATCACTATGAGTTTAATGTTGTGTGGGGAAGTGGTCTAAATAGTCAGCTGTCAACATGGCTGTGAACGCAGCTGTTTTGCTAGATTGCGATCGTGAGTAAGAAAATGAGTGGATTTCAGCAAGGGCACTGCAGTGTTGAGAGAGAAAATTTCCAAATTAAACTTATTCAAACAATGCAAATTCAAAACTACCACCATCAAAATGAAATTGAAGTGAAATATCCTATCACTCAATAGTGTCTTTCAGCATGCAAAATCCACTTTTTTCTATGGCTAAGCATCCTTTAACCACAAAATCTATGCCTATAATCTACTTGTTGCTATAAACTCACAAGGATGTTCAATTTTATTAATTGTGGCAACAACAAAAATATCCTGTGTTCCCTTGACGTGTGAGTCTGGAGGACTGCATCAGGGTTACCAGAGCAGATTGTCACTTTGTAGAGATGATTCCAATAGTGCTTCCTTTACAAACTATGTGAAATGAATCTACAATTGTTCAAGGCAGTAATGCTGTACTTGCTCAGTTGTTCTCTGGACTTCATAAAATGTTTCCCTCAGTCTTAAATAGCAATAGGAAAAATAATACTAAAATTAGCACTTCGTGAGCATGAACTCTGTTTCAGTTACTAAAACAAGAGTTTTATAGTCAAGATAGACACTTTCCACATTGTTTAATCACTTTCCAGCATCTAATCTGTGGAACAAAAGACCAGGTCTCCCTCACTGAGTGGAAACCCCAATTTACCTGCAAATACCTGTGTGACAGAAAAGTTAAAAATCAAGTCTGATGCCATGTTAAGACAAGCTGTGCTCACCCAGTCCACCACCTAGTTAGACTATTAGACTCAGACAGCCTTGACTGACCATGCCAGCTTCAACTTAGAGATAGCTGGACCTGGCTCAGTCTGACCCCATCCATCTGGACTGCCTGGACAGTGTGACATAGAAACACACCCTATTTCCAAAGACTGCCTAACTGAGACTAGTCAAGGACACGCTTAGTTTCAACCACCCCCTCAGCCCAAGCTCCCTCCTGTTTCTCCCACTTTATGATAAACAACCCCTCTAGCTAACCTGCCTGAAACAAATCTGCCTGACAACATACAACTTGATTCAAGTAATCAATTTTATGATAACCTGCTATCAGCTTTTGTACTTCCTGCTTACAAATCCTATATAAACGAAACCCAAAGCAGATTTGGGGTTGGTGATTTGGAACTGATTCTCACCAGCCTGCTGGCACAATAAGTCATTTCCTTCCAAACTCCTCAGTGTGAAATGCATTCCTTTCTGTTCAATACTCGGTTTCTGCAGTACCAGGAATGGAGCTGTGGTCTAAAAAGCACCTAAAAAATGCACTTGGATTAGGGTTAGTATCATGGCATGGGAAGGAAGGCAAACAGGGACTCAGGAAATTAAACAGAGTATGCAAGTCACACTCCTCACACCTGCTTAACCTCAGAAGTGATTATACCGAGGACACAGAGATGACATTTGACTTGATTCTGTAAAGAAGCCTGGATCTGTAAGAAGCTGCTAAGGGAAAGGGTAGGGACAAAAGGAATCACAAATGCAGGGAGGACAGTGCCTTAGCTCTATGGACAACTTGGTCTGCAGGCAGCATGACTCCTGGATGGTCAGCCAGGTACCCGCACAGTGTGGGCTCAGCGATAAGCCTCCATGTGAGAGACACTGCCTTCTATTCAATAAAATGCAGGCTGGGACTAGACAAAGCCAGCCAAGTGCCAGAGTGCGGGATGGACAGGCCTTGTGCATCTCCCCACCAGGCCATGACCTACTCTCGCTAAGGACTGAGCACAGTGAAACTATCACCAGTTGCTCTGAGCTCTCTGGTGGCCACAGAGTAGGCGTCAGCCAGCTGAGCCTGTTTCCATTTAAACTAGCTACAAACAAAGCATAGGACCATCTCTCCCATTCCCCTAGTGTCAGCATGCCCACCGGCTCCACGCCAGGCTCTGCACAGGGGAAGACCACTCCCAGCACCGCGGACAGCTCCCTGGACAGGGTCTAGTCACACTCGAGCTGTAATTTTAACTGGAACTGGATGCTGGCCTGGGTTAGAAATCCAAAGAGCTGAATGGAGCTCTTACAATGCAATTTCCCTCTAGAAACTCTTCCGGACACACTTCAGTCATGGAGCAGCTCCACGTGCAGGCCATGTGTGGGCAGGGGAGAAAGGGCTCCTCAAGGATCATCCACTCCAGTCCTGCCCCAGAGCGGCCGTGGCTCTGGAAGTGAACTCTGAAATCTTTGAGTAATAAACAGGATACTGAGCAGTGCGGTCAATACAACATGAAATGGAACACAGTCCCCCAGGGGAAGTGAGAACAAGAGAGGGGACTCGCTCCTCTATGAAGCTGTCTCTGTAGGAGCCGGTTCTGACTGAAACTCAAGGGCAGGAGTAGCTGAAATTCTGCCAGCCGGCCAGAGACGTCTGCACTGCGTGGGTGCAGGGCGGGGGTCGCATCTGCTGTGCACCTTGTTGGTCTCCTGCTCTGGCCTGTGGCCTTTCTGATAAATACCTGTGCGAGCCCAGGCACCCCGCCACGGTGAGACACCACCCATGTCAGATGCTTAATGGGGACACACAAGAAATCTCCTCTTCCCGTCGGCATGCCAGGTTTGTTTCTTCCAGCAAACCCTGATTTTCTCTATTACAGCCAGTATCCTGAGTCAAAGTTACTCATTTTCAAAATTATTATTCAGTAGATAATGTCTTAGCATATAGACTCTGTAGGCTGAAAACATCAAAAAGTAAGGACAGCAAATTACATGTTCCAGACAGAAATATATGTGTGCCCGTGTTAAAATGCTTGGGGAGAGGATGCTTTTTAACCCAGTGATGTGAAATCAGACAGGACACTGAATTTCAGGTAAAACACAAAGCAGGATTATAATCAAGATCTGTAAAGTTATGAACGAAATAGGAGAAGGCTGAATGTGAGTACTCTAAGTCATGAGACTCTTCATGACATTTTGCTATAATACTGGACAAAATCTGTCCTGTAGAGGTGAAAATGCACCATCCAGGCTATATGCAAATGAAACACCAGCAATTAATTTTGAATAACAGAAGACTCATAATAAACAGAGGCTTCTGAAGTAAAAATAAAGGTTCATATCTGATGGAAAGATGCTTAGTTTGAAAGGGAGTCATTAATGAAGTCATTAATGAAGACAGGACATGCAATATCCCAAATTGTTTTTCTGCTGTGGAAAAACTAAGTAATCACAAAGCCTCCTAGAACACTTCTGTCCAAAGATCAGAAAAGTTAAGCAGATTTTAAGCATCTCTGTAATGGAGAACTGAAAATGATGTCATGATTTGCCTAACAAACCCCGTGATATTTGTACAGCTGAAAAAGATAAGCAGTCCAAGGCGTGAGCCTCCAGGAAGACAGTGGAATCAAAGAAGTACTAAAGGATGCTCCTATGGTCTTCAGCAAATTTGCTTATTTCTGAGCACAGGTTTTTGGGGAGGCTGGAGGTGAAGCACAAGCAGGGAGCCTAGGAAATCTGTCAGGACGGCGATAACCAGAGAGGCACCGTCTCTTTCACCCTAGAGGCTGCATCCCCAGGACACACAGCTAGTGTGGGGGATCACAGATCAACATGGACTTCTATGCTGTCCCAAGTTCCTTTGGAGGACAGTGATGGATTGATCATGTGTACTTTCTTCCCAATGCATCTGAGTCAGGTATATGAATATGTGGAGTTTTTTATGTATCAATCATCTCCAGAAAGGAATGAAAAGAGGGCCGAGGGCAATGACCCTAGAAACCCCTTTCCCCAGGTGCTGTGAAGATGAGGGGCCATCCACATTTAGCCCGTGATGGGGCCCAGGGTGGCAGGGAGGAGAGGGCTGGAGAGAGGGTTTCAGTGTGGAGCTTTCACCCAGGGAATCTGAAAACCCACTGCACACAGAAGCTGAGACCCAGAAGGGTCTGTTCCTGGCCAGGCTCTGCGCTTCTGCAGATTGGAGAGTCGACCCAGCTGTGAGTGGGTTGCATCTGCATTTGTAGAAGCTATTTTAATGCAGAGAAAATTTTAAAACTTGTATTTCTAATACTAGCCACATTTCTAATACTGTTCAAGGGTGAGACTGGGAGACACAGCCTGTTCCCATGGTTAGAAAGCTACAAACAATAAGCCTTGACACTCCGGGTGCCAACTGCAAGATAAGTGTAGCTCAGCCAGGAAGGAAGGTTTCTCTTACTTCCAAGTCCCAGAAAGTTATCACAGCAAGGACATCTCTGCCAGGTCTCAAACAATGATGGATTCTTCCTCTATGTTGTATGACAGTAACCTCATATAGTTGCTGTTTCTGTAAGAATGAAGTCTGCCTAGCAATTAATGACAAAGACATGTGTAACCAACCATAGAATATTATGCTACCTTCCTTTTGGAAACAAACATAAATGATTGGAAAACTCCAATCACTGCTGATAATTTGGAACTGAGATTCCCGTCAGTCTGCTCGTGTAATAAAGCTGCCTTCTAAGTGTTTCCATTTGGTCTGGTCCTGGATTCTGCATTATAGTCAGAAAGAGGGGATGCTGCCCATGCTAGCATGCACCCAGCAAGAGCCACCAACCCAGATGAAGCCCTGGAGTGAGCAGCTGCTGTGGGGACACAGTGACCACACAGCGACCATGACCCAGGGCAGTGGGACTCGGGTCCAGCCAACAGCACCCTTGGGTGCCACATTAGGGCTCACTCCTGGTCTATGATCAGGAAATTCTGTACCAGTGAGAATCCAGTGACTCATAACTGTTCCGCCAACCTCTAGATACTGGCGACACTGGTACTGCTCCACTGAGCCCGGGAGTGGGACACAGCGAATACAATCGGTCTCTGCTACACTCTGGGGGTCCAAGGTGAGCTGTAAAGCACAAACTCTATTTTCCATAAAGGTTTCAGATTTTTTTTTTTTAGATTCAGATAAGTTTGTTCTCATAAGAAGTGTTGCAAAGCTGAAATCTTGCTGTCCTTCAGTGAAAGTATGAGCTATGATCAGATCACTGAAAGCACAAAACCTCCATCGCTCAGAAGGTAACTGCTGATGGAATTTGCATGTGTGTAAGTGGCCCCAGGGCCGTGGGTCTCCCAGACCCAAGAATAAATGAACACTCACTGGGACCCGCTCAATCCTGAGGGCAAGGACGGCTCCAGAGAGCTAAGGCCTTTCTCTCCCAATAGCAGCTCTGAGTGTAATTACTTACAAATAAAATACGACTTTAATCTCAAGAGCTGAACTATTTTCATGCAATTTAATTTTTCTCTTCATTTCAGGTCATTTTCTTGCCTAACGCTTGGGTGACCACCGAATGCCCTCGGGCCCAGCCACAGAACCGATAACAAGCCACGCTTTGTCATCTTTAATCACAGAGATACATGTACTTATTTTTCTCACATTGGATCTGATTTCTTTTTGTTTCACACTGCACAGATTAAGCAGAAAAAGCTCGCTTTCTCTTGTTTTTATCCTCCAGTAAAGGTCAAGCCTGGATTTCTAATCAGCATTAAATAAGCAGTGTGCCTATGATGAGTTGATAGAATTTCAGCCAAAATGAAAGAAACATTAATTTTTAACTCTCTTTTACATAAGTGTGTGAGTCTTGTTGGGCTTTCTAATGTACTGACAATAGCTTATTTCCCCTTACTTTTGATATCTCTAGTTGCCCAGGATGCCCAATTGGAAGCTATTAGTTAAGTACAAAGATGCTTATCTCTCTGTGCCCATTATTCTTACTCAACATACCCTACAGAGCTAGGACACATCTTTTTTGTGACTTCCTTAGCAAGAACAAGTCAGGTTCCATTAGGAAACGTAATGGACTCCGATGACCCAACAGCCTATTAGCATCTCTCCTCGCCTCTTTCTTGCTTCTCCAATTAATCCTTATCTGCCACCAGATCCATCTTTATAACACTCTCAGACGGTGCCACGCTCCTGCTTAAAATTCTCAGTGGCTTCACGCTTCCTTTAGAACAAATCCAAACTCTTTCCCCTAACTTCCAAACCATCTACTTCCCTTCCTAGTCTCATCCGTCACCAGCAGAGGCTGCACGCAGCTCCTGAGACTCCCGCGTCCTTGAACCCAGGGCCTGCTGCGGGACGGGGTCAGCAGCCTCCATGCCAGAGCATCCAGCCCCGCCCTATCATAGGGTCTGCAGAGCTGGCACCGCTCTCTCCATCTGCAGTCCCTCTGTCCCTTTGTCCCTTGCCATGCACTGCCATTCCCCTCCTCCACATAACCCTCTTACTTTACTGACCTGTCTCTTCTGTCTTAAAACTCCTCACCTCAGGGCATCCCAGCCCCATGGGCACCCACCGGCCTCGGCGATTTCCCTCCTTTGATGCAGCTGCCCCTTCATGTCCAAGCTGCCCGGTGGCCAGCGGCTCCCCCAGTGTGCACACGTCCTCAGGTCTGAGACATGAGCCCAAGAGGCTCCCTCTGAAGTTTCTGCATTCTGTGAAGTCCCCAGGACAGGCTGGGGCCTGGACTGTGCCTCCATTTCGTGAACCTCGCAACAGAAGAAACACTGCAGGCGAAGCTTGGAGCTGCGCAGGCACACTGCCTGAGATCTAGGGCAGACATCCAGGTGTTTGCCACGTGGATTCACAAACCTGCAGTGGCAGAGCTCACCCTGTGTGGGGGTGACGTCAAGGAGGAGAAAGGGACCCAAAGCCTCCGCAGCACAGGAGCCACACCTTTATTTCCTGGCATTCAACACCTGCACCACCGACACCGGGCAGGGTCAGTTTTGCAGCACTTAAACTAGTTTGAGAATAATCTCAACTGCATATGGATTAAATAAAGAATCCTCTTGATCCTTTTTTCCACCTTTCAAGCTAAAAAGGGTTAAAGCTGTATCTGGGAAACACTATCCTTACAGTAGCCAGTTCAAAAGGACAATGGTGTTTTTTTTCAATATAGGAAGGAAAAATGTGTTTACAAGACCTGTTACTCTAAGAGTGGGGAAATGTATATGGAAACTTACTGAAAGGATGGAAGAACTATTTGTATTTTACCTTTGGTTTTCTTGGTGACTGTGTCCTCAAATTACTTTCTTCTAAAATTTCATGCCTGATAATTCTATTTTTATGCTAACTTTACAGACTTGAAGTTTTTTTTTTAATAAGTGAGTCTGTTGAAAACTCTTAAATTCTGCTTTGTCTTTTAAAAGATTTACAGTGAACCAAAAGTATATGGAAATGCATAGCAAAAAAATTAGCTTGTATTTTCTTTTGTTGACTCTCAAGTAATAAGTTTAGAATGGAAAAGCTAAGCTTGACAATATTTTCAAATTTAATATTTCATGAAAACAATTTTCAGAGAGACTGCTGGATATTAGAAGAAAAAAGAGTGTTTTTTCCCCTGGTACTTCAGGGCATATGCTAGGATGGATGGAATGCAAAGCAAAAATGTTATTTGTTCATTTGCTTATGTTCTATAATTCATACCTTTATTTCCAAAGTTGCATTAAAATACACTTTAAGACAGTTTCCATCACACCGTACATCACAAGGAATCCCAGGTGAGTTGTGTGCTTACACATGGAAAACTGCAAACATTTCAGACAGAACAATGAGATACTGTAAGATTTTTTTAAATGATCTTGAAGTCAGGATGGTAGGGCATAGTATCTCATGACTTCTCTAAGATGTAAATGGATACAGTTGACAATACAAAATTAAAAAAAGAAAAAAATGCCATAAACATAATCTAAAGAAATTATATTTACAGCTCTTATAAGGATAAAAATATAATTTCTTTAATATAGAATAAGATCCTACTGTCCAAAGTACCATAAACCAAAAAAAGTGAACAAAACTTGGGATATTGGCTCTTTAGTGTGAAAAATATTTAAATTTACCAATAATCACAGAAATGTTCATTGAAATGCCTAAGCGATATATATTTTTGTAATTATCAAATTAAGAAAATAAGCTTAAAAACCAACTTCTCTGAAATCTGGACCTAGTTAGTGTCCCCCAAAATTGCTAGGCAGGAACCTTGTGCCGGAAGGCAGTGTTCAGGAGCTTGGGGGCGGTGACAGGTTGGGAGGCTCTGTGCCCTGAAATAAGGCTCTGTTTGGGGAGCTCCCTGCCCTTCTCTTTGGGGGGGCACCATGAGAATGCACCACCTGGAGACCAATGGGGCCCCACCAGACCCAAATCCACGAGTGTCTTTATCAGGGTCTTCCCAGCTCCAAAACTGTGAGAAATAAATTTGTGGCCCTCTGAATCACCCAGATGAAGGTGCTTAGTAGCAGTCCACTATGATGAATGTGGTTGTTATATGTATCTAAAATCTAATGTAAAAACAATCCAACAAAATATAGCTTCTACTTTAAAAAAAAGGAGCAGCCCAAATGGACTAAGACAAACACTAGCGCAGTTTATGGATGAGAGATGAAAAAAGACATTTTATAGATGTCTGCAGTGACTAAAAATTTATGAATACTCTTTGGATGATAAATACACATATATGTGCCCCTTGACTGATTAATCAGATATGCCTCTTGGAATTACACCCAATGAACAGTCTTTGTTTCACAGGTCACTATGTATATTATGGGCATTTTCCACCAGTATTGTTTTATAATAATACAATATGAGAAGTACTGGAATCTCCATCAGTAGGGCAGGTCAAATAAATTTTGATACATCCACCCATGGACTGCCACACAGTCATAAAAAGAGGAGTTTGTTTTTGTACAGGACATTGAACCTAAGGCCTTCGCACTAGGTTATCCTCAACTATTTTTAATTTTCTCTTCATTTTGAGATAGGATTTTGCTAAATAAATTGCTAACTTGCCAGAAAAGGGTTTGAATTTGTGATTCTCTTGACTTAGCCTCCCAGAGTATAGGTATTACAGGTATGTAGAAAAGATAGGAATATTTTTATGTATTGCATATTGTAATGGCTAATACATTGTGTGAACTTGAGAAGTTTAGAAGCTTAACTAAGTAACTCAGCAGTGGTCAGGGTTCTCACTTTGTAAACATCCTGAGCCTGTGCAAAAGGAGGGCACAGAGATGGTGTGGGTGCTATACCCACCCTGGGGGTGGGGTGGTGTGGTGGTGGATAGCCTGCTTACAATATAAGGGAGGAAAAGAGGCTTGCTCTCCCCCTTTATGTTCTTGTTACTTTCTGTCTTCTGCCACCATGAACTGTTACCCCTCTGCCATGCCACCATGCTTTGGAGCCAGTTGATTATTGACTGAAACCTCCACAAACAGTGAGCTAAATAAACCTTTCTTTCCCTCATTTTGGGGATCAGGTATTTTGTCTCAGCAATGAGTGAAAAGTAACTAGGACAGATATGAAACCATCTGAAAGATATATTAAGTGAATCAAAGTTCAGTACAGTATATGTAGTATGTATAAAAAGGTGACATACATCTGTATCTGCCTGTGTATACACATCTATAAAACATGAACACTTGGGAAGCAGACATGGTTGAATGTTGAACAGCCTCCTATAAAATTTAGGAGCACTGATCTTTAAGGAGTTTTTACTGGATAACATTAGAGTTGAGATTTGCCTTTGCATGAAGATGCCACTTTGGCTTGTTCTGCCTTGTCACTGGTACCAGTCATGAACGGAACTAAGCCACCAAATAGGAAAGTGTTGCAAAATGGACTTTTACTGGCAGTAATCCTGGCAGGGCTGGATGCCAGGGTGACCACAGAGCACATCCCAGTGTTTCCAGATACCCGAGGGGCCTCACAAGCAGACTCGAGCAGCGGCACTCACACTTCCACTTCCGAGGAAGCCTGGCAGGCCTGGCGACCACGTGTCTACACGCTGTGACTGGCTTCCTCAGGGGCTACAGCTCACAGAAGTACTGAACCAAACCACATGACAGTGCACAGAGCTGCAGCATGAGCTCCTGCCCACCAGTGGTTTTAGCGCAGGAACAGGTAAGTATCAATGGGATAAAGAAAGGACCACTCTGAATACTTATGAGTAAGGCAATTTGTAAATACCATCTCATGCAGTCCTATGAGACAATCATTATTATCACTCCTTTCCGAGTTTAGAGAAATTGCCTAACTTTTCCAAGATGCAGGTGCTTCCTAATTGACTGGTGCTTCTATTTGGCTCTATGAGGTCTTTAAAGTTTCATCACTCCCTGAAACAAGCCCACTGCCAGCCCGATTGGAACAGGTGTTTTGTTCACAGGAAGCAGAAGTCGCTGAGCTCCTCTTTCCCAGGTCCTAGGAGAGCTGCCCCACAAAGAGAGGAAGTGCCCCGCCCCTCCCGGCCAGGTGCAGCCCTGTTGTCTCATTGGTCCAGGCTGGTCCAACTCCAGGTTTCCTGAGGGACTGTCTTGTGGGTGAAGTGCAGGACGGAGGCACACTTGGGTATGGCTTGAGTGAAAACCAAGGATAACACCCCAGGATTCTAACATTTACAGGCCTAGCAGAGGAGAAGGCCATGCAAAAAGGCAAAAGGGAACAACCTGTGAGATCAACAGGAAACAAGGACAGTGATTAGACTTAGAATAGAAGTGCTGAGGAAGCAAGAAGTGGCCAGCAGCAACAAACCTGAGTGACAGGTGGAGTAAGCAAGGCTGAGAGTCCACCACTGGCTCAGGCCACCACTGGCGGCCTAGCAAGATGGCATTAGGAGAGGTGGGTGACTCAAGCTTGCCCAAAGGGTCGACTGTGCCTCTTTGTTGAGACAGAAAGTAGAATTTTTTTTTTCATATTCCAGGTACTGTCTACCATGTGTATCTCTGAATGAAGGGGAAGTAATGTCTTGTTTGTTTGTAAGATTTCCCTGGTCTTCCTGGGGTCACATCTCCAGAACAAACCATAGTATTTTAAGTTCGTCTTTACACTACATCCCAGACTAGATGCCTCTTCCTGTTAATACTGCATTGTGTTTTCTTCCTGGCATGTGACACTGTTTTAATTATTGGTGTAATTACTGTAATTATTGTTTTAGTGTTTCTCTGTCTGGCTAGACTGGGAGTCTCATGGGAATGGGGACTGCAATTGTCTTCTTTCTCTTTCCCTTACTCTTACAGGCTCTGGCATACAATAATAACAAATTTTAATTATCATATAGTTATGCAAGAGCTAATAATTTTTAAATCCTGTTCCTATGTGAGATGGAGACCTCAGAACTGATCTTCCTATATGATCTGGAATTCTCTGACTATTTTGACTATTGCCCAAAAAGAAAAAGAGTAGCTCAAAGACAGTTTTCACTGGATGAGATTTTAAAAGTAATACAGCAGGATCCACACACTGCATTTTTAATAAGGGACTTTAAAGAATGGTAAGGAAATGAAAACCCTCTATGGAGAGTCATGTAGTGCATTTAAGGAAATAAATGCGTCAAGGGCAGAGAGGAAGTCATGCATTGGTTTCTTTGCGAGAGTCCACGTCCTTGCACTTCCTGTGGACAGAGCGCGAGGGGTCTGGGTGCAGAGCTCTGCAGTCCACCACCTTTGCCACTGCGCTAGAGAATGTACATTGCACTGGTGTAACTAAGCCAACTCATATTCTGCAAGGTGGTGAAGCAACGGTTTGTTGTGGCTTTGTTTTAAGCCATTTGATACTGTTCTGAAGAGTTGGGGATCTTTAGAAGAAACCTAATAGTGCATATAAGACTCATAAAAGACTGCATGTAATCAATACGTTAAATCACATTTATTAATGTGACACCATTTTATGGTTTTGTTGTTTATGAAGATAAAGGGAAACAATTGATTATAGCCAAAAATATTCTTAAGAGGGTGTACCTTGCTTCTAAGTATTTTTATATATACTCCCATAAATTAAATCGAATCATTGAAGGTAACAGTGTATTTCCCGGAAGATTTAAATAAGATTTTTAGAAAGTATTGCAAATATAACTACACACAGATCCTTTTAGATGCTGGAATTTCTGACTTTTTCCTTTAAAATTTCTCACTTGTCTTTTAATCCAAGGCCTACATTTCACTGATCACTGAGGAAATGATCCTTTGAGTTCTGTCTTCTATATATGTCTCTATTTTAACATTAAAGTACATTTCATGAATACTTCTGCCTGTGAAATGATTATTAATTCACCAGGCACTTTGAAATATATATGTCCTTTTGACTTCATGACCTACTAACTTTGAAGTCAATAGGAAAGGCATTGTGTTTTTTAGAGATGAGAAAATAGTGCCCGAGTTACTACTTTGCTACTTCTAACTAGTGAGTAGCAGAATCACAATTGAGATAAAAGTCTTATGGCTTTAATTTACATATATCATGAACAAACCCATGACTACTGCCCCCACTGCCTGCAGCACGCCTGTATGTATTAGATGTTCTGCTGCACATGAAAAGTTCGTCGGAGAGCCAAGGAGACGAGGCTCCTGCCTGGGTGGGGTGTGCTATCTGCTCCATCCCAGGGTGTCCTCGTGATCGTCACTGCTGTGTGATATTATCAAGCACTCATTAATGCCACTGATAATATTGATCTTTTTCCTCTTAGACAAGAATTTATTAAGAATACTTGAACTTTTGGGAAGCTAGGAAAGAGGAGCCTAAGACTTTGAAACTATTACAGACTATTAGATAAAAACAGCCCTTCAGCAGATTTTTTACATAATAGTTTTCACAACGGAATTTTCAATGATGTTTCTTTTTCTCTGGATGATTACTGAGAGGAAAAGAATGAGGAAAAAACTCCAAGAAATCAGAGAAGACAGAAATAAAGTTCTATTTAACATAACACAGGACCAACATCAGACATCACTGAATAACCTGTGTAAAATGCACTTTCCTGGGACTCTTCGCTGGTCAGCCTATTTTGGGGTCTGAAGTAGCCAAGAGTACATGCTCCAGGTGATTATTAGAAGAAGGGCAGTTGGGGAAACAACAAGTTAGAATCAAAATACTTGTAAGAAAGTACATTATTTTCATTACTTTTACTGAACTTTTTATGAATTTGGAATAGTTCGATTTACTAAAATGTCTGACTAAAATCAGTGTTTGAAAACTAAGAGATTTAGATCCACTGATTTCCCAGGCACAGTATGACATTTAGAATACATTTTAAGTGAGACTGCTCAACCCGTCACCTTCATTGAAACATAATAGGTTTCAAATGACTTCATCAAAAGCATTGGAACACAAAGCAGCAGCACATCATAGATTAATGTGGTCCTTCCCGATGTCACTTGTGAATTATGAATGAAGGCTACAGAACGAAGCAATGGGAACACAGATCCCATGCAGCGCGACAAGGGTGGCACTCCTTGACTCCGTGCAGACAGTCAACACTCCTTGCACAGTGTCACAGCCACTGTTAATACTAACGGGAAGCTCCTGTGAGGTAGAAAGAGTCACAACAGATCTGTTCCATCTGGTCAGATGCTAAGTTCAGAGGAACTGAAAAGTGCGATAAAAATCAGGACCTCATTCCAAGCACACCCCTCAGCAATGGTGAACCTTTCAGAGGCGAGTGCCTGAACCGCAACCCAAGACCCACTGACTTATCACACCACAAAGTGCCAACCCGTCATGAAGCCTCAACACTGAGGTCTTAGTTTAGAGAAAACAACTCATACCTGAGTATCTTTTGTCTTAAAACAAAACCAAGTAACACTCATGCCATAGGTTCACCATCACTGCTTTCATCCCAGAACCACAGACTTTCTTTATCTGAAGTAAGGGAAATGTTGGAACTGTGGACGCAGAGATTTAGACTATGTAAACTTTCTGCATCTTCTTATCCACCTATCTGTCTTTCTATTTATATCTATTCCTTTTATTACCATTTCACAATCTCCTCTTGACTCACACAGAACCATAAACTGCATGTGCCTGTTTCACTACTCATACTGTTGTTCATCTATTTAAAATTTACATAAATAGTATTTGCTATACACAAAAATTTTATTCTTTCTTTTTTTTTACTCAGCACCATTTTAATTTCTTCCTAGGTACTACGTAAATATCTTACCCCTTTTTTTTAAGCACCCCACGATACTCCCTAGCAGGATTCACCACATTTTACTTATTCGTCCTTCAAGGAGGGACACTTGGGTTGCTTTAAACTCCTTGTTTTCATGCTGTGTTGAATATTCTGGTAAATATATGCTTAGGAAATGGTGAGAATCCCAGCTCAAGGCCTAGGAGCCGGACTGATGGCTCATGGTTTACCAACCAACCAAGGTGCCTGAAGGTTCCAAAGTTCTCACTGCTCCATGCAAAATAGCATCATCCAATTTACTAACTATTGCTGTCTCTGTTGATGCAAAATAATAGTTTAAAGATTATATATATATATATAGAATAAGTTTGAGAATCTTCTCATGAACTGGTTGCCCTGTAGAGTGCTCTCCTTGGTGAACTGCCTGTTCATATCATGTGCTTATTTTTAAATAGAACTACAGTCATTTTCTGGTTGGAGTCTGTAGTTCCTGCCAGTTTTTGACATAGTGTCATCTTTATCTTTGTCACAGTATATATTTATAAGCAATGTCCAATTTTTATATAATTGAGTCAATCAAGTTTTTATTTTAAATTTATCCTTTGAGATTTTCAAAACGTATTTACTACCGAGCAGCAGAAATGTATTCTATACTGTCATTATAATTTCCATTCACATTCAGCTCCTTAATCCTTCGCGGTCACGCAGTACATATAGCATCTGGGAATAATTCACGTTTTTTCCCTTCCCATAGAGTGAGACAATTTTCCTAACAGTGTGTCCTAAACAAGCTCCCGGGATCTCAGCTCTGCTTCGCTGGTCTGTGTGTCTGCTTTTATGCTACTACCCTGCTCTGCTACTGTGGATCAGTAATGTGTTTTGAAATCAAACACTGTGATACTGCCAACCTTGTTCTTTCTGGTTAAGGCTGCTATAGCTATTCAGAGTATTTGTGCTTCCATATGAAATTATGCGTTTTTTTTTCCTAAGTCTGTGAAGAATACAGTTTGTAATTAATGGGGACCGTAGCACATTGCTTTGGATAGCAACACTATTTTAACAACATTAATTCTTTCAAACCGTGAACACGGGAGTTTTTTCTATCTTCTGGTATCTTCTTCAGTTTCTTTCATCAGTGTTTTGTAACCTTCATTGTAGAGGTTTTCCACTTCCTCGGTTAAGTTTACTCCCGGCTATTTTAACCGACTTTTGTAGGTGTTGTAAATGGGGTTAGCTTCATGAATTCTTTCTTGGCAAATTATTAGTGCACAAAAACGCTACTGAGTTTTGTATGTCGATTTTGTATCCTGCTACTTTACTGAATTCACTTGGCAGTTTTTAGTCTTTTATTATTTTTGTTTTTATAGAATCTTATCATCTACAAACAGGGATAACTTGACTTCCTCCTTCCCTTTTGGTTTGCTTTTATCTCTTTCCCTTGCTTAATTTCTGTGGCTAAAACTGTTGATACTGTCACTGGAACAAGCAGTGACAGTAAACACTCTTGTCTTGCTCTTTCTCTCGGAGGAAAAGGTTGGAGAATGAGGCTTTTCTCTGCTCAGCGTGATGCTGTCTATGGGTTTCTCTCATGTAGCCTTTATTACACTCAAGCACATTCCTTCTCTACCTAACTTGTTCAGAGCTTCTATTTTGAGGGACATTGAACTTTTTCAAATTTTTTGTGTCTATTAAAATGATTAGATGATTTTATCCTTCATTCTTTTGTCAATTTAAAAATGTAATTTATGCTCATTGGTTTACATATGTTGAACCATCCTTGTATCCCTAGGAGGAAATCAACTTGATCATGGTGAGTGATCTCCTTTTGTGTGTTATTGAAGTCAATTTACCAGTATTTAGTTGAGAATATTTGCATCTATATTCATCAAGGATACTTTTTTATAGTTTTATAGCTTTTTGTCATATTCATTTCTGGTTTTGGTAACAGGGTCATTATGGTTTAGGGGAATGAGTTTGGAATAATTTGAGAGGAGTTGGTGTTAATTTTTCTTTAAAAGTATGGTAAAATTCAACAGCAAAACCACCCCACCCTGGGTGTTCTTTTTTGGGTAGGTGACTTCTTTATTACTGCATCAGTCTCATTACTTGTTGGTTTATTCACTTGGCACAACTGTATGGTCATGTATGCTCAGATTTTGTCCATTTCTTCTATGTTTTCCAAGTTACCAGCATATAATTTTTCAAAATAACATTTAATGATACAAGTAACTAATATCTATTTTTCAGTTGTAATATCTATTTTTCGTCTTTAATTTCATTTATTTGTGTCATTCACTTTTGTTTTGGTTACTGTAGTTAAGGTTTGCTGATTTTATCTTTTCAAAGAGCTGACTCAGGATTATTGATTATTTGTATTTTCAGTCTTTATTTCATATTTCTACACTGATCTCTCTAATTTCCTTTTATTAATTTGGGGTTCAGTTTGTTCTTGCTTTTCTAAACTCTTACATTATTTGAAATATTTCTATCTTGAGGGTCTAGGCACTTACTGGTAAATGCTTCTCTGTAAGCACTGCTTTTGTTGTGTCCAGTGGGTTTTGATATAATGTGGTTCCATTTTCATTAGTTTGGTGAATTTTTTAAACTTCCTTTTGAGTTATTCAAGAATATGTTTTTTTACTTAAAATTGTATTGTTTAGTCATCATGTGTTTGTATAATTTCTAATTTTGTTGACTTTTAGCTTTATTTCATTTAAATCAGAGAAGATACAGGATATAATTTTAATGTTCTGAATTCATTAGAACTAGTAAACGGTGTATTTTAGAGGAATGTCCATGCACCAACGGAAAGAATGTGTAATCTCTAGCTGTTGATAGGAATGTTTTATAAATGCTAAGTCCATTTGATCTACAGTGTAGATTGCTTATGATGTTTTCTTGCTGATTCATTCTTTGGATTATCTGTTCATAGATGAAAATGGGTTGCTGAAGAATCCTACAATATTTTATTGGAGACTCTCTCCTTTTGGATGCAATAATGTTTGTTTATAAAATTTGGTACATGTAGATTTATAGTCATTATATCTTTTATGTTGAATTGATTCCTTGATCATTATATAGTGACTCGCTTTGTCTTTTCTTATAGCTTTAATCTTAAAGTCTGTTTTGTGAAATTTAAGTTTAATCACCCCTGCTTACCTGTGAATTTCTTTTGTTTGGAACATCATTGTCCATCCTCTCATTTTTCAGTCTTTGAGTATCTTACAAGTGAGATGGGTTTCTTGTAGGCAGAATATTATTTGGTCTTTTTTATTTATTCATTCAACGTATTTGTATTTTTTAATTGGAGAATTTAGTTCATTTATATTCCAGGTTATCATTGATAGGGAAGGATTTATTCCCTTCATTTTATTAATTTCATTCTAGTTTTGATTATTCTTTGTTCTTTTCTTCCTCTCTTGTTCATCTGTTGGTTTGATGCTTGCCTATACTGATAATACCTGGTACTTTTTTCTTTCTCCTTTGTATATCTACTCTTTTAGTGGGATTTATACTTTCTCATCTATTATGATGGTAGTTATATTTCTTTCACGTCCAGATGCAGGATTCCTTTAAGCACTTTTTAAGACTAGTCTGATGGTCATGAATTCTCTGTTTTTACTTGTCTTGGCAGGACTTTTTGTTTCTGTCATTTCTGAAGGATATACTTGCTTAGTACAGTATTCTTGGTTTGTAGTTATTTTCTTTTATGACTTAGAGTGTGTCATTCTTTCTTTCCTCAGAGATCCACTGTTAGTCTAATGGCAATAATCAGAGGGGCTTCAAAACTAAAAGTGTAGGTATGTTTTGGGCAAGACCTGTCTTAGTAGAGTCTCCTTAGACAGTCATTCAATAAACTACTTAAAAGTTAACTAAATATTTAAAATTACTATAGCAATACATTTAAGCAAAGAGAATTATTTTGTTTCCAATGTCTTTTGTGGGTTATCTCCACATGAAGAAGTCCCTATGTCAGGATAGCGCATGAGTAGGAACACAGAAATGAATTGCTAAACCTTTGGTCTACAGAAAAGCTCTATTATTAACTTCTTTCCAGGGAACTGAGTGTTGCTTTAGCATTAGCTGAGGAACATTCCTTTAAAAATGCATTTTAAAAGACACTCTTATTTATCTTCTTCTTTCTCCAGAGAGTCCTTTTTATATTGACTTTATTTGTTTATTTATTTAGGTAGCAGGGATCAAACTCGCAACCTTGCAGTTGCCAGGAAGGCACTTATTCCACTGAGCTATATCCCAGCCTTTACACTGACTTTAGTACAACAGATATGTTCTGGATTGGTGATAATCCAAATTTATATTATGCAACTCATTTCTCCTACCAGTGTCTCATGTTCCTAAAGTAACCATTGGATTACAAATTTTCCATCTCTAGATTAGAGAGATGTTACTACAGAAAAGGATAAGATAAAACATTTTTAAGTCTGTTTGACATGTTTATTTATTTTGAAATTTTAAATAAATTATCATTTTTCCCGGAGGTATCCTCAGAACCTACTCTTTGTGCCTGGCATATGACAGTGCTGGGTATATATTTGCTAAGCCAATGTCTCTCCGAGTTATGGACTGCTCTCCCATGAATCTCTGAGCAGGAGTGGGGTGAATATGAAAACTCTGTCTTGATGATGTTGAGGCATTAAGAGTCTAAGTACTTCATTCAAGACCACAAAACTATGCAATAGAGCTACAGCTTGAACTCAGGGGTTTTGATATCAGAGATCATGTTCTTGACCAACCCTTCTGTCTAAGACATGCTAGGGTTCTGGGCCAGGCTAATCTGAACAACAAACATAGAGTCAGGGGGTTCAGCCCAGGTCAACATCACTGATTGAAACTTAAGGCCATACTTCTGTATTCTTAGGGTTTTAAAAAACCCTAAGTATTTTGACTTTTCTACAAAATAAGTTTCCTCTTCTTATCCCAAGAATTTTATTTTCAGATGGTTCTTCAAAACCTCTTTGGAAAGAGAAAGCATGCTTCTACATTTAAATAATCAGAGTTGTACTGTGTCTATAGCCTTGTCATTCTTGAGTTTTGGCTCCAGGGATTGCACCAACACAGAAGTGGGACGAATACGAAAGCGGTCTTGATGATGACACTGAGGCATAAAGAGTCTAAGTACTTCATCAAGGCCACAGAGCTAAGCAATAGAGCTGGGGCTTGGACTCTGGGGTTTTGATATCAGAGATCATGTTCTTGACCCTAGGTTTTTAAATCATGTCTTTGAAGGAGACTATATGTAACTAATCAAGGTAATGCTGTTTTTATAAAGTCTGTTTTATTAGGTAATTAGTCCACGCATCACCCTCATTCCTGAGTTAGGTGCACCCCTGAGCAGTGGAAAATGAAAGACGAAATTCATAGCCTAGTGGATGATAGGTGAAACAAATATCCTTTGACATGCCTAATGAACAGCATGTCACACACTGTCAGGGGATACAGAGAGAGGGAGCAGAAGCACCTAGTGCAGCTAGGAAAGGTCACTAAGGCTTCCTGGGCTCGTGTTACCTGGGGTGGGTACTCTAGGTAGATGGAGACAGTGCAGCAGAGACATTATAGAGCATAGGCTGCTGCAGCAGACAGAGCCAGGTGGGGAGGTTGGAGTTCGTCCTGTGAGGGAACAGGGAGCCGGCCAAGAGGTGTAAGTAGGGTGAACACGGTTATATCTTAAATAGTTTGTATGGCAGGTGGGAATGGATTTGAAGGTGAATTAGTCAAAATAAGCCAGTTTATGGGATAACAGACAAATCTCTACTGTCAGTGACTTCGTGCAGTAAGGGAGAATTTCTTAAAAATATCCAAAGACTGGGCGGGGGATATAGCTCAGTGGCGCAGCGCCTGCCTGGAAACACAAGGCCCTGAGTTTGATTCCAAGTACCAAAACCAAAACAAAACAAAACAACAACAACAACAAAACAATATCCCAAGACTGCGGCTGCCAGGGTGACCCTTCTCTACCGGCACCCATCCATCTGGCACATGTGCCGTCACTGTCACTGCAGAGCAGAGAGCGAGAAGACGCTGCAGGCTGGGGCTGGGAAGCGGCTCCCATCTACCTCTTCCTCCCAGGTCTCATTGCTCAGGACCTGCCGCACGTCCCAGGGCAACACAGTCCACCAGGGACGGGCGCCCCTTTCTGTCTCATTTCCAAAGGACCCGTGCACCTGGAGATTCTTTTGTGTGGTTCGAGGTAAATCCATATCTATTCACTCACTGTCGGTCAGCAGGTCCTGTTTTGCACCTGTACCAGGCACCGGCAGAGACACTGCAGGCAGTGCCAGGCAGTGTCCTGTGGTACAGGACAGCCTGCTTGTGCTGCCCTGTGCTGTGGACTGGGAGAGAGTCCTGCGCAGAGAGGGGCAGTTGGTCGGGTCTGCAGGGGACAGGAGCCAGGCCACAGGGCTCGTGGGGCGGCGCCTGATATGAATGCGAGGCACGTGAATCACTCTGCGAGACTGAGGACTGCAGAGGCATGGAGAGCCTTGAGGAAGAGACTCCATGACTCCAGGGAGCAGCGGGGGAGCACGGGGCTGGCAGCACAGGTGGGTTGTGCATGCATCTGAAGTTAAGATGCTAATTTTTCAGGTAAAACCATCAGAATTGAGAGACAGGCCAGATGTGTGACATGAAACACAGGATCACGAGCTGATGGAAGAAGGGAGTGGCTGTCAGCGGAGGGGAAGATTCTGGTCACGGGAATGACTCCTAAATGAATCCAGAGGGGCTCTGTGGGACACTGGTCCTACCTGTCACCCAGATCCTGAAAAGCCTCCTCTAGAGTGCTGATATAAAAGTCTCTCATAAACACAGCTGAGCCCCACACAGTCTCATCACTGACAAGACTTATATCTATCTACCTAAAAAGAAAACTATTTAGTAGAAAATTACATAAAACCAAATTTGAAGACAAGGTAGAAAATACTAGTCTACATTTGATGTATAGGGATATGCTATGATTTATTTACATTTTGTTAGGGGCATGTTTGATTTATAGGAAATGCCTACAAGGCTTTCTTATAGAAATAAAATGCTTGATTGATTTACTCTTATGATTGTGTTTGTCCTGAGAGAACCTAAGTCAGGGAACCAGTTTGCTTTGGCAGTTTGCTTCATTCACTGGCTGTGAATTAACAGGCCAGGGTGACGGAGATTCTCTCCTGGCCAGCTCCGCTCAGATCCCTGAGCCTTCTGTGTAACTGGATCTCAACTTTGAGGCACCTGTGTTAGTCTCTATATCGCCTAATTTTAGCAAAACTCTGGCTATGTCCATGTAACCCAAATCTCTCCCTCTTGATATTTCTTTTTTTTCTCTATTTTTTAATTTTAAACAGAAGAAAAGTAAGAAATTAAAGTAAAACAATTTCACAAGTCAATAGGAGAGTAACAATAATCAGCACATTGCATATTGTTATACTCAAAGCAGTTGTTTAGAGTAT
Organism: Dasyprocta punctata; assembly: GCA_004363535.1. Taxonomy (NCBI): domain Eukaryota; kingdom Metazoa; phylum Chordata; class Mammalia; order Rodentia; family Dasyproctidae; genus Dasyprocta; species Dasyprocta punctata. The sequence continues at coordinate 146,800 of RJWM01001122.1, forward strand.
AAGATATAAACATGAAACATTGTCCAGAAAATTATTAGCACAAAACTTTCACCTCAATGAATCAAGAGAAACCAGCTATATGACAATCTTTTTTTTGTTATGATCGCTTTATTATTTTCAAATAAACATTTCACATTAAAATGAAATCTGAAGATGACACTGTGAAAACTATTTTTCACTCAAAATTCTTTTTAACGATCTTAACTAATGTTTTATATACATAGATTTTCTTTCAGTTTGTCACACAAGTGCAACAATGTGATGTTTACTATGTGTGACTTATTTAGTTCACTAAGAAGTATATTTTCAATGCTCATTTACTTACTGTTCTTTATAGCTGAGTAGTATTTCACTATACAGAAACACCACATCTTTTTTGTCTATTCCTCAGTCGAGGGGCATTTAGGTTGTTTCCAAAACCTAGCTATTATGAACTGGGCAGCTATAAAGATAGGTGCACATATATCGCTGTATATCCTCCTTGATATTTCAATCACACTCTGATACTGGATAGAGTTTTCTCCCTCTCCTTTGCCTGGATGGATCTGCTCATCCTGGGCTGCCTTCAGCACAAACCCTGTCAGGTGACCCTGAGCCAGAACCCCCTGACCCTTGAGGTGACCTTTAAGTCATTTCTATCAAGTGACCCCTGCCCCTTACCTATCACTGTGGCCTCTTGACTCTACATAATAACTTTGGATTTTACCCTTTAGGTAAAATAAAGACAAGGATGCTAAAAATGTAGAATAATTCTTCAGGGAGGAAGAGAGAGTAAGGACAAAAGGAAGAGTCACAAGGAAGCCAGCCAGGGTCAAAGCACCTGTCACTTTAACACCCAGGAGCCCCGGAGAATCTAGTTCTTAGACTGGGAGTCATGGGCACAGATGATAAATATTATGGTAAGTGTGTGGTTATATTTTGTTTTGCTTGTGCAATCCCAGCTTCCAACATTAATTTTTTTCTACTATGCAAAGAAACCAGTGAAAAGGCTAATGGTACATGAAATCTATCTTCAGGGATGTGTGGAAAAAGCACCACTGTTTTCACCCAAACTGTCTCTAGAATTTGCCTTGCCCAAGTGACCAGAGGCTTCCATGAGTGATACACAGCTGTGCACGTGCACGGGGAGAAGGTGAGCGGGCACCAGATGGTTTACAGAGCCAGCCCCAAACATCAGTTTTACGGAAGCAGTAGCACTATGCATAACAGAGTATGTACTAAAAACTCCAAGGCATGTTATGAAGATGGAAGGAACATATAAATGTCACATAACCTACAAAGGAGTATATCCAGAATATATTTTAGAATTTTCTGAAAATTAGGTAAAATTCAAGTAGTCTCAGAGAACAAAATCAGCAAAGTGTTAACAGGTAATTTTATACTCAATGGAGTGCTAATCTTCCAAAAAGAAGAATAAACTTAAGTCATTTGTAGGAAAATAGATGCACCTTGAGGTCATAATGTCAAGTGAAATAAATAAATCAGACACACAAGTTTAACTATCCCATGTCTTCTCATATATAGGAAACCCAAAATATAAATAAATAGCCAAATAAAAGAATGGGAAGTAGGGAGACAAAAGGGAAGGGGACCAAGAAATGGAGGGAGGGAGAAGGAAAGGAGGGGATGAAAAAGAACTGAGAAGGGTTCTGTACATGGACCAATGCCTCATGAAGAATGTAGTCATTATGTACTGCAAACATAAACTAATAAAAGTAAAAATCAGAAAGAAGAAAACTATGACTTAATTTCTTCAAAATCGAAAGAAAAATACGATAGGTAATGTACGGAAAGTAAGACATAAGTTCACTGGGCACGTTTGAGAGGATGTTCACCTGCCTAACACAACAACCCCATTCATCTCTGAAAAAGAGAGGACTGACATTCGGAAAACGTACATAGTGAAATGCCACTCTATGTCTAACATTTAGATCCTTTGCACAATACCAAAAAGAACAAACATGGCTAAATGCAAACATTTGCTTATCTAGGTGGGAAGCATATGTATAACTGACTAACTCTGTGTTTTTTCTGTATTTTTGAAATATTTCTAAATAGAAATGTACATTATAATAATTTAACCATATTGTTCCATAAAAATTTATCCATTCTTTCATGACGTAAAATGTAAGGTAAGCACTAAGGTCAGAGAACAGGAGTGGCTGACCTCTCATCTGGTCCCAAATCTGCCACTCACCCACTGTGTGACCCAGGAAAACTCCTTACTTCTCACAAAGCTGATTCCTGACATGAAAATCCTGCACAGTAGTGTCTGCCTTTACTGCACAAAGTTAAAGTGACTTAGTTCACATATGCTCAAATGTGAAGAAAGAATATGAAAATTCTCAAGTCTATAGTTAAACGTGAAAGTAAATGGGCATAGTTTCCTGTTTAGCATCACTGTATATTTTTGGAAACAAACATTAGGAATAGAAAAGCAGTGATCAGAAAATGCACATCTTTCTTACCGGATCTATGAGCTGGCAGTAGAGTTCATGGCAGTTGTCGAAAATGTACTTGTAGGTGGAGTCCAGGCAGGCGCGGACGCAGTCCTTCACTACCATGCTGGCCCGTGGCGGGCTCTGCAGCTCCAGGACCTGTGGACAGATTGGACCCTTCAGCACAGGGGAAGACTGCAGCCTTGTCAAAATCTCAAACAGCATCCAGCGATGCTTTTAGTTTATCGTCTACATGAAGGAAACATTTATACATAGCCAATGTATAAGGAGACATTGTACCTTTTTGACATAACATTTTCTTGAAAATGTTTTTGGTGATGAACATTCAAAGAGAAACACACAAGGGACCAGTAACATCATTCATTCAGTGAATGTTTATCACTATGTGTCAGAAAACAGCGACATTCAGTAAACAAAATAAAGAAAACTTCTTATCCCAGGTTTAGCTTTCTGAAGGTAGTAAGACAGGTAATTAAACATATTATGTGATGGTGCATGTTGACCTGAGACAGGAAGTGTTTCATGAAGTTGGAGCGCTGCAGGAGACAGTGGAGGGAGTCTGAGGACAAACAGGAGGAGAACGGAAATGGGGAAGCTCACTCAGGCCCTCCGGGGGATCTCGGTTCTGATTAAGATGGAAAGAATGGGACGCTTGGAGCAGAAGGGCAAAGTGACCTAACTTGATTATCTTTTCAAAGAGACCCCTTCAACCTTCCCCACCAGAATGGCCTCACACATAATGCATAAAGGAGAAGAAAATGAGTATCATCAAGAAAACACGCAAAGTGTAAAACTCACTGGAAGATGAATGCACAAAGAAGAAAAAGAAAACAATCTTATGGATACAGAAATACTACCCCAACATAAAGACAAGAAGAACAAAAGAACAAAGGATAATCATGGTAAACAGAAGAAAAGTAGTAAAAACATAGTAGTCAGTCTTACACATCAATACAAGCATCAGATGTAAATGAATGAAGCTGTCTGATTAAAAGACATAAATTGGATGAATGGATGAAACAAGATCCATAACCTGCTACTTATAAAAACTTGCTTCATCATTAAAAACACACACAAATGGAAACCAAAAGCAGACAGAAGAACCTGCATTTGTACCCAATAAAATATACATAAAGACAAAAACTTTAAAAAGGTATAGTGATTGTGGGATCAATTCAAGATCTAACAGTTGCTAATGTACATGACCCAATGCTTGAACATCACTTTTATAAACAAACATTACATCTAAAGGGAGAGACAGGCTACAATATAATAATATTCAGGGATTCCAACACTCTGCTTTCATCAAAGGACAGATCATTCATATAAAAAAGTCAACCAGCAAACATCACAATTGAACTACAGCACAAACAAGGTGGTCCCGAGAGATATTTACAGAATATCCCACCCAAAAACTGCAGAGCACGCTTCCAGACAGGTCATAGATGAAGTCACAAACTAAGGCTTAATTGGTTTTGAAAAACCAAAATGATTTTATGGATGCTATTCACAACAATAGAATAAAACTGGAAGTCAAGAATGAGATGAATTTTAGAAATTGTACAAAATTGGGAAGTTAATATGCTATTAAAAAATGGGACACTAAAAAATTAAAAAGGGAAATTTAAAATTTCTTGAAACTATGGGATGCAACAGAAAAGTACTAAGGGAGAATGTTATGGCAAGACACACCTACAGTAAACCCAGACCCAAAATTAGTAGAAGCATAGATAACAAAGATCAGAATAGAAATAAAAAATAGAGACTAAAATATATTCAAAGGATCAATGAAATAAATTGCTGGCTTTCTGAAAAGATAACCAAAATGGACAAATCTTTACCTAGTCTAATCAAGGTAAAGAAGAAAACCAAAATTTAGAGATGAAAAATGAAACATTACAATTGATACAATGGTAAAATAAAGAATCTTTAGGGAGTATTGTGAGCAACCACAAGCCAACAAACTGGAAAACCTAGAAGAAATGGGTACATTTCTAGACAAATAACCTATTAAAATTAAACCATAAGACAGAAAAGCTGAATGGACTAATAACAAGAAACTATATTTAATTAGTAATGAAAATTCTCCCAGTAAAGAAAAACCTGGGACCAGGTGGATGCATTGCTGAAATCTATCAAACTGTGGAAGAATGGACAATTCATTACAAACTATTCCAAGAAATCAAAAGAGAGGAAACTCCCCCAATTCATCTGACAAGACCAGCATCGTCCTGATACCAAAGCTAGAGTAGGAAACAAGACAAACCAAAACTGTAGATCAATGTCCTACTTCCCCTCCTCCCCTCCCTTCCCCTCCCTTTCTCTCTCTTCCCCTCCCCTCTCTCTCCCTTTCCCTTACCCATTGCTGGGGATTGAAACCAAGAGCCTTTGGGTTAAGCCTCATCCCCAGCCCTTTCTGAGACAGGGTCTCACCAAGTTTCCCAGGCTGAACTTGAACTTTCCATCCTCCTGCCTCAGCCTCCCAGAGTGCTGGGATTACATCTGTATACCACCACACCTAGCCATTTTATTTAAGATCTGAAAGAAAATAAGGCTGTCCATTTTCATTATTCTTCTTTAACCTAGTACTGGAATTTTAGTTAGAGCAATTAAGCAAAGAAAATAAATGCAAGGCATACGACTAGGAAGGGAAGAGGTGACATTTTCCTGTTTGCAGTGACATGACTAAATACAGAAAAGCTTAAGATTCCATCAAAAGACTATTAGAACTGATAAATTTAGCAAAATAGCAAGATTAAATAAAAATACAACAAATCAGTAGCTTTTATATACATCAGTAATGGACTTGGGGAGGCAGAAATTATAAAAGCAATTCCATTCACAGTAGCTACAGAAAAACAAAATGCTTAGTAATGAATTTAACCAAGGAAGTGAAAGACCTCTACAATAACAATTGCAAAACATTGACAAAAGAACACAAAAATAGAAAGACTTTTCATGTTCATGGATTGGAAAACTTTATATAAACATTTCCATACTGCTAAATGTAATTTACAGATTCAGCTCAGTCTTATCAAAATATCAATTTCAGTCTTCACAGAACTCAAACAAACAACCCTAAAATTGATGTATAAGCATGAAAGACTCGGAATAAACAAAGAAATCTTGAGCAAAAAAACAACACTTTAGGCATCACAGTATCTGAGTTCCAGACTTCCTGTAGAGGAATTGTCACCAAGACAGCATGGTGTTGGTATCAAAACCAGTGTGGAAACCAGTGCAACAGAAAAGAAGAGCCAGACGTGACCCCATGCACTCTGGGCCTACTGACCTCAGCTAAGATGTCCAAAACACACACATCCAATAAACGAGACTAAAAACACAGGATTACCAGGCACGAGAAGTAAATGACCCCTATTTCTCACTTTCTACAAAAACCAATTCAACACGGATCAAAGGCCTAGGTATAAGGCCTAAAACTGGGGGAAATACAGTAGGACATCTGACAGGCAATGATTTTTTTTGATAAGAATAGAAAGGCAAAAATTGACAATACAATTCTGTCAGTTGAAAAATCTTCCCACAGCCAAAGAAGTAATGAACAGAACCAAGTGACAGCTACAGAAGGGGATAAAATAGACACAAGCCTTCATCCAACAAAAGATTAATATGCAAGGAAGCTCAGAAGTTTGACAAAAAGCCAAAAAAAAAAATTAAAATGAGCAAATCATCTGGATACTTCTCAAAAGAAGCACAAATGGCTAAATATATGAAAAAATAGTCAACATTGCTAGCCATTGAGAAAATGTAAATCAAAAGTATATGAACTAGCACCTCAGGAGTCAGAAAGATATTATCAAAAAGGGAAAAAATGACATAAATACTGGGGAGGAGGCAGAGCAAAAGACACTTTTAGGCACTGTTGGGGGCAGTGTAAGTTAGGAGAATGGTGTGGAGACCACACAGAGAACCAAAAATCAAGCTACCACAGAACCCAGCCCTTCCCCTTCAGGACATTTAAGGAAATAAATTCAGCATATCCAAGAGACACTGGCCTCCATGTTTAAAGCATCACACCTCATAATAACCAGGAAAGGAGCCACGCAGGGAATCCAGTGATGGGTGAATGGACACACAAACCGCGATTTACGTACACAATAGAATACCGTTCAGTGGGGAGACGGAGGAGGGAGGGAGCCGGGGGAGGGAAGGAGAGAAGGAAGGAAGGAGAGAGGGAGGGAGGAAGGGAAAGAGAGAGGCTATCTTGATATTTGTGGCAAAATGGATAGAAGTGGGGGATATTACATTAAGTGAGATAAGCCAGACACAAAAAGGTAAATACATGTTCTCCCTCATACGTGAAGCTAAAAAATCAATCTGATAGTACAGCTGATTACTGGAGTCTGAGAGGGGAGGAGAGCTGGGGATAGGAGGTGGTTGGATAGAAGGTACAAACACGTAGCCTTATAGAAGGAATAAGATCCAGTATTCTGCAGCATAGTACAGTAATCACAGCTCACTATAACCTGCTCGACGTCTAAGGAAGAAGTAAAAAAGAGGAATTCAAAGGCAGCAAACATAAAGCACTGATAGAGACACATTTGATCAGTTCACATGGTATCCATACACTGAATATCATAAATATGTATAATTTCTTGTTACTGAAACATTTTAAAAAAGAATTTAAAAGCTCCCTGTGCTGCCTGAAAGTGAACTGTGGAAAAAGGAGAAAGATAAGTTGTGAGAATAAGGTAAAAACTCACCAAGGGAAGGGGAGATTTGGACCAAAGGGACAGGACCAGAAGTTCTTAGAAGAAAGCCGAGCATGAGTAGTTACAGTAGGAAAAGACTCTGGGATTTGGTGGCCATGTGAAAGACCAGTATGGAAGGAAGAGAGCACTCTGGTTGGCCTGGCCACTAACGCTGGTGGCCTCTGATTTGAAGGGTAGCCTGTGGCTGGGAGGTCAGTTAGGACAGTATAAAACAGGGAGGCCAAACGACAGAAAATCACTGCCAAGTTGCTGTTATGATAAATCAATCTGCAGTAACAGATGCCTTAGTTTAAGATATAAATTGGGAAATTATAGGCTTAAAGGGACTTAAGAGAATGCCAGATGAATATGGATGGAGAGAAAAAGAGCAAACAGGTCCAAGAAGAATGCGATTCTAACCCCGGATATCAGACGAATGAGAGGACACAAGAGGAAAGTCCACAAAGAAACAATGAGACAGGAGGAAATCAGAGAGGGGGATATCCAGGAAGTCTACAGGGGAATGTGGTTCCCGGAGGAAGGAGACACGGAATGTTTTAAATTCTGCAGGAAGTTGTAAGCGGGCATGCAGAACTGGCCACCACAGTTGGCCAAGTGGTCACTATCAGTGACCTCAAAGTTATTTTTGGTAAAGTGATGGCATAAAAGTCTGACTGTAGTGGATTCAAAAATAAAAGCGGATCTGAAGGTTTAATATTGCTAAAATGTCCATTCTCTTCAGATTAACATAGATGTCATACACTCTTAATCAAAGCCTGGGCAAGAACTCAAACCACCTAAACACTGATGAAAAATAAGAAAAAAATGAGAATGCACACTTTATAATTTTAATTGGTATAAAGCTATAGAAATGAAGATGGCAGGGTAGTGGTGGAAGTACAGAAAATTGAGCAGTACAGAGAGCTCATAAAGAGACACAAAATATGTAATTAATTGGTTTTTTATGTTAATACAAAAGCAATTCAATGAAGAAAGGAAATCTTTTCAATAGATAGCACTGGAACCATTATGAATAAACACACAAAAATTATCCTCGATTCCTATTTTACACCTTATTAGAAAAAACCCCACTAAAACCCTAAGTGGAGCATTGACCTAAACATGACAAGTAAAATAAGGTGGCCGTGGTGGCACACACCTGCAATCCCAGCACTCTAGTAGGCTGAGGGATGAGGATTACAAATTCGAACTCATCCTGGGCACCTTAACAACTGAAAGAGACCCTATCTTAAAACTAAGAAAAAGACTGGGGATGTAGCTCAGTGTACAGGCCCTGGGTCTATCTCTGGTACTAAATCAACAACAACAACAAAACAGAGCTTTAGGAGAAACAGGAAAAGCTGATTTTGGTTTAGCTAAAAGCATTATCCAGAAATGAAAAAAAACTGATAAATGACAAATTATGTCAAAGATGCTGCTGGGAATGGAAAGATGAAGCCCAGACAGGAAGAAAATATTAGCAAATCAAATATCTCACAAAAGACTTGTGTTTATGGGAGACCTCGGCAGCCCAGTGAGTGGACTTCCTTGACCCGGCGGCACCTCCCCCACCCCAGAGACCTCGGCAGCCTGCAGACCATTGACAGCAGCACCTCCCTCTCCGTCCCGGTGTCTTCAGCAGCCCAGGGACCATCGACATCTCATCCACCATCTGCAGAACCCTGGTGGGCTTGTGGAAGCCTCGGCAACTCCTCACCCACACAGAGGACCTCAGTGGGCCTGCGACTGTGCGGTGAGTTTCCCCTTCAAGTAGAGGACATCAGAAGGTCAGCAGGAGCAGCAAGGAGTGTGGGGACTCAGCAATTGGACAAAAAATCATCCATACAGTAGGACCCTAAGACACACACAACAGTCACTAGAGACTAGTGGGATTGAAAGACCAAAATATTAACTCAAGGTGAAAATGACAAGATGAAAAAGCATAATGCAATCTCAAACGTCCAGTCCATCAGGAACAAGTACAGGGGATGCTGAAATAGAGGACATTGAAAGTCACACACCTGCAATTTCTGAAAAGATAACAAGTGAAATAAAGAAACAAATCCATGAAGCTATAGGGGAAATCAGATTAGAAATAATCGCTCAGGTAAAGAAAGAAATGATAACCTTAGTAAAGGAGTTGCTCAGCATAGCTAGAGAAGACATAGATAAAAAAGTACAGGAGCATAGGAAAATGATGGAAACCTTGAATGGGCAAATTAGGAAGCAAATACAATGCATGAAAAAAATTCGGGGAAATATCCAGGAAATACAAAAATCCACTGAAAGCTGGCAAAACCATTTAAATGAAGCTGAGGATAGACTTTCAGACCTTGATAGCAGCTAGTGATCATGAAAGGAAAGAATTTGTAAAATAACAAGGGAGCATGAAATAACAATTCAACAACTTCAAGACAATGCAAAGAGAACCAACATAAGACTGACAGGCATCAATGAAAATGCAGGAGTCAATGCAACTGACTTAAAAAAACTATTTGTAGAAGTAATAGTGGAAAATTTCCCAAACATGAGAAAAGAATCAGATATGCAGATAAGTGAGGCATATAGAATGCCAAACAGTCATAACCAAAATAAATCTACACCCAGACATATAATAATTAAGATCCCAGACATACAGCATAAAAACAGAATACTAAAAACTGCTAGAGAAAAGACACAACTCACCTCCCAAGGAAAGCCCATTAGAATCACGGCAGACTTTTTAGCACAGACTCTCAAGACGAGCTTGGAGTAAAGTATTCCAAGCCCTGAAAGAAAACAATTTTCAACCCAGATTGATGTACCCTGCAAAACTTTCTTTCAAAATTGATGGAGAAATAAGATATTTCCATGACAAAAAGCAACTGAAAAAATGTATGTCTCCCAAGCCAGCACTGGAAAGAATACTGAAGGACATAACAGAGAGAGACAAAAATGACTACAATTGCCAGAACAACAACCGAAAAAAATGACCAGGCAGGGCAAACAATTAAATGAGGGGGAAAAACAGGAAACCAACAAAAGGAAAATAACACAACAAAGTTAAGCCAGTACATATCAGTTATATCCATCAACGTAAATGGCCTAAATTCACCAATTAAAAGAAATAGGCTAACAGAAAGGATCAAGAAACAGGATCCAACAATATGCTGTATACAGAAACACATCTGACTCAAAAGGAAACTTACAGACTAAAAGTCAAAGAATGGAAAACAATATTCCATGTGACAGGAACCCAGAAAAAAGCAGGCATAGCTATTCTGTTTGCAGACAGTGTAAACTTCAAACCAAAAATGGCCAAAAGAGATAAAGAAGGTCATTACATACTTGTTGGTGGGAAAATTCAAGAGGAAAATCTAACTATCAAAAATACATATGAACCAAATATAGGCACACACAACTATATATGGCAAATACTAATGGACATGCAAAACCAAATACGCAATAACACAATAATAACAGGGGACCTTAATACTCCATTGTCACATAGAAATAGATCAACTAGACAAAAAGTTGGCAAAGAAATAACAGAACTGAATCAAACCTGTGAACAAATGGATTTAGTAGATGTTTACAGAGTGTTCTACCCAAAAACATCAGAATACGCGTTTCTCAGTTGCACATGGGATGTTTTCTAAAATAGACCATATATTAGCCCATAGAACATGCTTAAGTAAATGCAAAGGGATTGAAATTATTCCCTGCATATTATCTGATCATAGTGCACTGAAATTACAAATTAACAGTAAAAGAAACTACAAAACCTACATAAACACATAGAAATTAAATTACAACCTCTTGAACAACCAATGGGTTACAGATGAAATTAAAGAAGAAATTAAACAATACCTAAAATTCAATGAAAATGCAGATACAACATACAGACACTTGTGGGACACAATGAAAGTGGTCCTAAGAGGAAAATATGTAGCAATAAACTGTCACATCAAGAAAACACAACAAGTGCAAATAAACAATCTAATGCTACACCTTAAGTTTCTAGGAAAAGAAGAGCAAATCAAACCCAAAGCTCATGGAAATGAGGAAATTCATAAAGACCAGAGCAGAAATTAATGCAATTGAGACTAAGAAAACAATACAAAGAATTAATGAATCAAAGAGCTGGTTCTTTGAGAGAATAAACAAAATTGATACACCTCTAGCCAACCTTATCAAGAAAAAGAAAGAAAAAACTCAAATTCATGCAATAAGGAATGAAAAGCGAGAAATTACTATAGATCCCATGGAAATCCAAAAGATCATGAATATCTACTTTGAAAATCTTTACTCAAATAGGGTGGAAGACACAGAGGAAATGGACAAATTCCTAGAAACGTATGAACTACCAAAGCTGAGTCAAGAATATATAACAGTTTTGAACAGCCCAGTATCAGCTACTGAAATTGAAAACGTGATTAAAAACTTACCAACAAAGAAAAGTCCGAGTCACAGCTGAATTATACAAGAAATTTAGAGAAGATTTAATGCCAATGCTACTCAGACTCTTCAATGAAATCGAAAGGGAAGCAATCCTCCCTAACTCATTCCTGGAGGCAAGTATTACTTTGATACCAAAACCAGAGAAAGACCCAACCAAAAAGGAAAACTATAGGCCAGTTTCCTTAATGAACATCGATGCAAAGATTCTCGATAAAATACTGGCAAATAGAATGCAGCAAATCATCAAAAAGATTACACATTATGACCAAGGGAGATTTATTCCAGGAATGCAGGGATGGTTTAACATAGCAAATCAATAAATGTAATACACCACATCAATAGTGCCAAAGACAAAAATCACAGGATCATCTCAATAGATGCAGAAAAAACTTTTGATAAAGTGCAACACTTGTTCATGATAAAAACCTTACAGAAACTTGGAATAAATGGTATCTACCTCAACCTCTTAAAAGCCATCTAGGACAAACCAACAACCAACATTATACTAAATGGACAAACACTGAAAACTTTCACTCTAAAATCAGGAACAAGACAAAGATGTCGGCTATCACCATTCCTATTCAATACAGTTCTGGAAATATTAGCCAGAGCAATCAGGCAAGAGAGAGAAATAAAAGGATTAAGGATAGGAAAGGAAGAAGTTAAATTATCATTATTTGCAGATGACATGATACTCTACATAGAAGACCCTAAAAACTCCACCAAAAGGTTACTAGAGTTAATAAACAAATTCAGCAGTGTAGCTGGATACAAAGTCAACACTCAAAAATCAATAGCATTCCTGTACACAAACAACAAACTCACTGAGAGAGAAATCATGGAAATAATACCTTTCACAGTAGCGTCCAAAAAAATGAAATACTTAGGAATCAACCTAAAAAAGAATGTAAAAGACCTATATGCTGAAAACTATAGTACTCTAAAAAAGGAGACTGAAAAGGATGTTAGAAAATGGAAAGATATCCCTTGCTCTTGGTTAGGGAGAACCAACATTGTGAAAATGGCCATACTCCCAAAACTGTTATACAGATTTAATGCAATCCCAATCAAAATACCATTAACATACCTTACAGATCTAGAGAAAACATTCCTAAAATTCATCTGGAACCAGAAGAGACCTACAATAGCAAAGGCAATTCTAGGCAAAAAAAGCAAAGCAGGAGGCATCTCAATCCCCGACTTGAAATTATACTACAAAGATACAGTGATAAAGTCAGCATAATATTGGCAAAAAAATAGACCTGACAATCAATGGAACAGATTAGAAGATGCAAATACAACTACAAAGACACTCAGTCATCTCACATTTAACAAAGGGGCTAAACATGTTCACTGGAAGAAAGATAGCCTCTTTAATAAATGGTGCTGGAAAAACTGGCTTTCCACATGCTGAAGACCGAAACTAGACCCATGTCTATCACCATGCACTGAACTAAAGTCAAAATGCATCAAAGATCTAAATATTAAAATAGAAACACTAAATTTACTGGAAGACAAGGTAGGTAAAAGTCTTGAAGACACAGGGGTAGGCAAAGAGTTCATGAACAAAATGCAAACTGCACGGGAAGTACTTCAAAGAATCAACAACTGGAATCTCATTTTATTACAAAGCTTTTGCACTTCAAAGTAAATCACCAATAAAGTGTAAAGAAAGCCTACAGAATGGGAAAGAATTTTAGCCAACTGTCCCTCAGACAAAGGATGTATATTCAAAACATATAAAGAACTGAAAAACATCAGGCCGCCCAAATTCAAAGACTCAACCCATAAATGGGCATCTGAGGTGAACACACACTTTTCAGATGAAGAAATACAGATGGCAAATAAAAACATGAAGAAATGCTCAACATCACTGGTCATTTGAGAAATGCAAATTAAAACAACACTGAGATTCCATCTCACTCCAGAAAGAATGGCTGCCATCAAGAAATCAACTGATAACAAATGTCGGCAGGGTTGTGGGGAAAAGGGAGCCCTTCTCTGCTGCTGGTGGGGTGCGGACTGGTGTGACCACCATGGAGATCAGTGTGGACAGTTCTCAAAACACTAGGACTGGAGATCCCCTTTCACACAGCTATTCCCTTTCTGGGTATTCTCCCAGAAAAACTGAAAGTATCATGTTCACAGCAATATATGTGCACCCATGTTTACAGCAGAACAATTTGTAATAGCTAAATCTTGGAAACAAACAAAATGCCCACCAACCACAGAATGTATGAAAAAGATGTGGAATATTACTCGGCTATAAAAAAGGATGAACTTGAGGCTTTTATAACTAAATGGAGGCAACCTGAGACTACTCATAAGTGAATTAAATCAGACTCACATTCATAAATATCGTATTGTCTCCCTAGTGTAAAAAATAAATAACAATTTAATTTAAAAAAAACTGAAGGAGTAGTAGGATCCAGGATGTACAATAGATATTGTAATAATGAAAGGGAAAGAAAGTGCTCAAAATTAAAGAACAGCTGAGACAGGGGAAAGGAGAAATGGAAGAAAGGAAAAGATTATATGTTTGTAGGTATACACATATGTATGTATGTGTAAGTACACAAGATAGATAACTATACTACCAAATCTCTGTTAGTTTATCAGAAGGTATAGTTTGTGTTGTCATTGTTTGATTTATCATTTTTTATGCCTAGATCTTGTAACTTGAGCAACTACTTCTAAAATAACGATATGTATTATACTGACTAGTAATGATTTCTTATAGTTTTTTTTGAAATTTTGTATTACTTCTACTTTTTTTTCTGCTTTGCTTTTTTAAAATAAAAAAAGACTTGTGTTCACAACACAGAAAGAACTCTCAAAACTCAAGGATATTGTGCTCTCAAAGAGTGTTACGTTGTAACTCTTCTCACCATGGAATGGTAACTCTGTGAGGGAATGAATATGCTAAATTAGCTAGGTTTAGTCACTCCTAATGTGCATATATTTCAAAACATTATGCATTTAATGAATACATACGATTTTATCCTTGAATCAAAACAATTAAAAACTCAACAATAAGAAAATAGGAAAACATTTCTGTAGATTCTTATGAGATATTCAGATAGAAAACCAGCTCAGGTAAAGGTGAACAAAATTGTTAATTTCAGAGAAATAAAATTAAGGCTAAGATAAGATACAACTTCAGTTCACCTAGGAAGGGAGGGAGGTTAGGGGGGAAGGCGGCAGGGAGTGCAGTGTGCTCCCCGTGCAGACACCTGGGGCGGGGACGGGGACGTCTAGGAGGCTGGGCGCACAGGACAGAAGGCGGGGTGCCGTGGGGTGTGTGGGTCAGGACCTGAGGAGGCGCTCCTCTCAGCCCTGTTTTTTTTCTTTTCCTTTTCAGGGAACTCAGAAGCGAAGTCAGCTGCTGACGGTGTGGGCGGCCATGGAGGTGAGGCTTGGGACCCAGTGTTTCCTGAGGCGGTGGAGCCAGGCCGGGGCCTGGCAGGGCTCGCGCTGCAGCTGCCCTGCCCTCCTCCAGGCCCCTCCCTGGCAGGACCGGGCGGCCTCATGGCCACCTCCTGTCTCACTGTCATCCTCCACCCCTGACCCCACGCTAACCAGGAGGCCACAGTGAGCATCACAGCTCCAGGGCAGAGGATCTGAAGCCAGACCAACTTCTGCTGCTCACTGAGGTTAGGGCTCTGTCTCTGATACTTTAAAACACCATTTTTAAACCTCTGGTGAAAAAGAAAACAACCATGGGTAGCTAAAAAGAAAGTGAAAATTCTGTCTTTTTTTCTGTCCCACAACTTTCTGCAAAAGCATCACCATCTCTTTTTCCAAGAGCACAAGTATTTAGCCTGCAGCCTAGCGAGCTGTTTGGAAAGACTTTGCACTAACTGAATTGCTGGCCAAGATTCTGATTATAAAGAACCTGCTCTTACAGCAGGGGAGAGGGGTCTGAGAAGGAATGCCTGGGTAGTGTGGTGGGTAACTGCACCAATGGTCGTGTGATCAGTGTGCTACTGCACACGCACCGCCACGGCTGGGAGCAGAAGCGCCAGCCCCTGGGGTAAGAGTCAGCTACTGCCCGACCACAACGAGTAAGCTGGGGAGCGAAGCGAGAGCTGAAACAAGTGAACACCATTTCCATTTACCTCTCTCTGGGAGTTTTTAATGTTCCATATCCATTGAGAGTTCTGAGATAAATTGAATTTCAAACCAAATTTGAGCCACGAATCACAGTATCTTTAGTAAGAAGGACAGCGCTTCCTGGACACTGCTCGTGTGGGACGGTCTCTCGGCTCAGGCTTGTGCCCGGCACTGAGCCACACTGACCAGAGCGTGTCCTGAGTCACCCAGACGGTGACAGGAAGAGGGCAGCGGATACCTTCATCCTGAAGAAGGCGATGCTGGT
The DNA here is from genome assembly GCA_004363535.1 of Dasyprocta punctata. NCBI lineage: Eukaryota > Metazoa > Chordata > Mammalia > Rodentia > Dasyproctidae > Dasyprocta > Dasyprocta punctata. The sequence goes on from RJWM01001122.1 coordinate 162,789, forward strand.
GAGCAGGTCCACCGTGGACTTCAGGTCCTGCAGCCTCTCACTGTTGCTGGCAGGAAAGTTTTCCTGGTGAACAGAAAATGGAAAATGGGTAAAATTTCCTGTGGGGAAAAACACTAAAACTAACTAGTAATGAAACAGAGGCAAGTAAACATGTAACATTTAAAAAACTTCCATAAAGTATTCCTAAAATATTTCATGTGGAAAATAAAAATGTGGAAATACGTACTCTTGTTAGTTTTAGAAAGTCATTGATTCATCCTCTCTATTCACTAAAAAGGCACAAAACAATGTTATTGAGATGCTATGATAATTGTTGCTCATAAAATTGGTCCTCCACAAAGAGAAGAGATAGCAGATATATCTCATGATTTTCTAAAGACAGGGCTTTTACTTTCAAAAGTTCTTGGAACATTGTTCATGCAATACATTTACTTTTAGTCAAAAAGAAACTTTTAAAAGAAAAATATAAGATTGTGCTGAACAGTCTCTTCTGAAGTACTGTAAATTTCAACAAAATGTTTCTTTTAGAGATTTGGTGAAAGTACCATTTAAAAATACAGATGTTCATCATTTTGCAGGAAAGGGAAGGTATAATTAAGAAATGTTTGAATGAAGAAGCAGTTTTAATACTGAAATTTTCTCCTATTAATTTTCTCTCAGCCTGACTTTGTGAAGTCGTCGGGAAAGACAAGTGGCTTCCAGATGTTTCTAGGACATAGTGGGTGTTTACATGACAGTGAGCCCTGAGCTTATGCCCCTTCGTGCCCCAAATACCCTTCCCAATGTCTGGCATGGTGATTTTGCCCAGAGCGGTGGCCCCAGTTCCAACATGAATTATGAGCTGGATAAAGCCTGATTTAAAATTTCCAGAAATATGCAATTAGGCATGTCGTAAGAGACCAGTTAAAACACAAATACAAAACATATATTTAGGGTAAACTGTTCAAGTGCGTAAGATGTCCATGAGCATCTATAGTTATGATCAGCAATTTTGTAATTAAAATTTGTAATTAGGCCAGTTTGTAACTAAAGTGGTTGTGTTTGCACACACATCCCACATATACGAATATGTATTTGTATAGGTGAATGTGTTTCACCTGGTTGTGGAAAAATAGAATTGTGGCCAATGAACTCTGGACAGTTAATACTGATATAGAAGGAGAGAATTAATGATGATTATTTAAACAGTTATCAAGGTGAAGCTGTATATACACAGGGATGTTATTAGGACTACTGTAGTTTAAATGGGGCAAAGCACCGGACAGGAAAGAAAAGGGCAAGAGGAATTGTAGTGTGGCAGGGTGTGAAACTGGCACGTTCATTCACACTTCCTTTACACAGTGATTAGGGTTACACTATGACAACAAATCACGTGGAGTAAGCATAACAGTTTCCTTTCAAGGAGAAGATTCTGCACCTACCCGATATTTTGACAGGTCAATCCTTAGAGAGTTATGCAACTGGTCCAGTAGTTTAATGAATTTTTCCCTCTGTACCAAGAAAACACAAAACAGGAGGATAGAATTAAATGCAACTCTAAATTTAATCCTCACAATTATTTATATGAGTCATCGTTGCCACTTTAGAGAATGGAAGGGTTGAAGATGTCAGCAATTTGACCAAGATCATGGAACTACTCAGTTCTTTCCACACCAAATTCAGCTCCTCCTGGTAAGTTACACTGCGTCCACATAACGAAGAAGGAAGGCGAGCTGTTCTGACAAAGTGTCCAGAGAACTGTGTTCAGCAGGGAGGGCCCTGACGGGGGAGTCCTCACTGCACGCTCAGAGGGGTGCACTGCCAGTGAGAGAAGATACAGCATACCAGCCTCTCCCGCCCAGGGCACACACCAAAGATCTGGAGACTTCCCCACCTACCAAGTGGGAACAGCTGTTGCTTTGTATCAAACACAACCTGACAAAGCATTTTTCTTTTGGAGGCAAATATAAAGTTCATAATCTAAAAGGACTGACTGCCTGAAGAAGCAGCTTATGTCTTATTGCTAAGAGCCTAAAACTCAAGCACTCCAGGTGGTGGCTGCTGCCTCTGGACGCCATGACAGGGTTAGCTGGTCCTCTTGACATGTGTTGGAAGGTGGTAAGAATAAGGAATTTTGCTAACAGGTAAATGTTGAAATTGTGTGAATTAAATACAAGCAAGGGAGAGAGCACAAACCACACATGCAAACCTACAGATACACATTCCATTATTCTGAGATTGTTTTCTTATCAAAAAAATTTTAGAAGAGGGAATATTGTGACCATTAATCTTGACTCATCAACTTCATTGGATTAATAAATGCCTAGCAGATTACTAGAGGGCCCTGGTTGTGGGTGTCCAGGTAAATCCCGGAGGCGTGGTGTCTAAGTGTGCCCTGACCCCTTCCTCTTGGGCACTCTTCCTAGCTTTGCTTTTTGAAGGCCGTGAGGTGAACAGCTGTTTCATCACACCCTTCCACTGCGATGTTTCTGCGTTGGAGCAGCCTGCCATGGACTGAATTCCCCTAAACTGTGAGCTAAATTAAACCTTTCCCACTTTAAATTGTGGGTTTCAGGTATTTTGTGCCAGTGATGGGAAATTAACACATGAATAGGATTCATTGAAAGACAGAAGTTTCTGCCTGTATTAATATTCTAGAAACACCAAATTATATTTTGGAAGACACTGACAAAATAGAATAGTTTCCTAGTATTTTCACATAGGAGACGGGTTTATGGGATATATAATTGTCATTCCTTGAATTTACTGATCTTAATAGAGTGAGCTGAATATTATTAACAGGAGCTGAAGAACTGTCCCTATTAGGCAGCGGACTCTGCTCTTTCGGGGTTTGCTGTGGATTCTTTGTTAGGCAGAGGTTTTGACCTTCGTTTCTTTTGCCCTCGTGCTGCTCCACTTTACTCATCCAGGAAAATGGAGCCTATTCCAGGCTTATAATGGGATAAGCTAAACCATCAGGAAGAATTGCAGAGCCCTGCCGCTGCCTCGTCCACCCACAACCAGTCCTGAATCCTCCCGACTGCGGTTCCATGCAAGAGCGTTAGGGAACCAAGCATGTTTACATGCTTACCAGAGTTTTTCCTCCTGTAGCTGACACGAATCTCACATCTGGGCCCTGCTCAGGTCTTCAGGGCCCAGCTGGGAAATTTTCATTCAAGGAAAATGGGAAATTGGAAGGAGCTGCTAAGTTTGGCAAAGATTCCAAACAATATCAGATGATGTGAAATTAAAAATCTGCTGCTGATTGAATTTTCAGAGATTCTCTTGAATGTCAGGGACAACTGAGATGCAATCTTACTTCCCACCTCTCTCTGTAACTAGTGGGTGTGCCCGTGCAGGACAGGGGGCTGAAGTCTACACAGTGAGGAGTGACACAGGACAGCGACTGGACCACGTTCCGGGGACCGTGTCCCAGCGTGGTGAGGCCCGTCATGGCAACTGAGAGATCCGTCATGGTAATGCTAAGTATTATCATTTATCCAACAATGAGGTTTTCGTGGGACAGCTGCTATAGGCAGCACGTAAACAAACAGGCACAACTGCTTTCCAAAGCAGCTTTATTTACAGATACTTAAATTCAAATCGTATATCGTTTTCATGCATCATAAAATAATAACCTTTTGATTTTTTCAACATTTAAAAATGTGAAGAGCGTTCTTAACTGATGGGCTGCACAGAACCAGCTGGTGAGCGGGATCAGACCATGGGCTCGGGGAGGCTGGGAGAGGCAGGTGCCACCCACAAGTGCAGGCTCAGGGAGCTCGCCAGCACTGGGGACCGTGGGCGCAAGGCCTCTGCACACCCCGCTTCTCCCGCCCGCTCCTTTCCTGCTGTCTTGCTCACTAAGTCAGCCTCAGCATCCCTAGCCTGGCTAAACTTTGGAAAATATAACCTTCTACTCTTTCTCATGTGACTCTCTTTTCTGAAAGTCTCTTGCCAGCGTTACAATCCCTGATATCTTTCTGAAGGGCACCCCCACCTTCTAACTTCAAAGGGTGCCGACTGGCAAATGCAGGTGGCACAGCTCAGAAAACTCAGGCAAACTCAGACAGACTCAGTGTGTGGCCTGGACGCCTGCCACGGCCGACTCTGACCTCACGGCCACAGTGTGCCTACCGTGCCGGCCCGTGAAACCCTCCTGCCTGCTCCAGGGGCACTGAGCTCACGCCGAGATCTGGTTTCTCTGCTTCCCTGCAATACCTGAAGACAGAGTGGCCTGGGCCTGCTTAGCTTTGTTATTGGAATCACTTTCTTTATATCACAAATGAAAGAAATATGATAAATGTTTTCCCAAATTTGAACAAAGCCCTTAAAATGCACGTGGCACTATCAATGAGTGATGAAAATGAAACAATTTTAACTAAAGTAGCAATTAAAAATGTTTAATCTCTGCTAAATAAGATAACCTTCCATTTCTTTCTATACAAATACTTCAGGATTTTCGTCACGTGAAGAAACGACCCAGGAAGCCCCAGGTAGAAAAGTTATCATGGAGGTGTTTCAGGCAATGAGAGGAAACACCGGCTGTCTTCTGGGTTTTACAGTGCTGATGGTGCTTGTCACGAACATTAATCTTATACCAAATTTTCTGCGGAAAACCCTGCGTCCCTGCTTAAAGGGCACCTTCTCAAGCTGTGCCAGGTGCGGGCGGCACCGCCCGGGCAGGCGGGGAACCGGTCTCTTCCACAGTGTGCCACTCGCGGCCCTCAGCAGGGCTCGCCGCCCTCCGCCCTGGGCAGCACCGCCGCCCTGCCCCGCGCCGTCCCGGGCCTGGAGGACCGATCGCGCGCCCCTCTCCCCGCCTGCCCCGCAGCCTCTGATTCCGTTCTTCCGTGGCGCGCGCTCAGCATCTGGGATCCGCCCCCGGGGCCACTCCCAGCCTGCTGGCCTAGTCCTGCTGCCAACCCACCTAGTGATGCTGCTTTCCTCTCTCAGCGCAGCTCCGTGGGTCTGAAGAGGCAGCACAGGGGGTCAGAGCCGCCTGCCGCCCCCCGCCTTCCCCACGGGGAGAGTCCACTGCTCCTCTTGCGCGTCAGGTTCTCTGGGGTGCTTGGGCCTCCTGCAGGCCTCCCCAGGACACTGGGAAGTCCATTCTCGGGTTAGGTTTCCTTCCTTCTGCGTGAAGTTGTGGGGATGGCTTCCGTCACTCCAGCTGGACCCCATTACACACACGCCATCTCTCAGCAACGCTGCCTCCACGGCCTGGTCTTCCTCAGCTGGACTCCGCTCCCAGCCCACCTTGCTCGGGGATCGGGCCGCACACCTCACCCAGCAGCGAGGCTCTGGACGCCAGCCGGGTGCGCATCCCAGGAGCCACCTCTCTGCGGCCTCCAGCGGTCATCTGTCATCCTCCGCCCGCTGCTGCTCACCTGCACTTTCTCCAACCTACTTCACATCTCTATGTCTCTTGTCCTCACTCAAACATCTTCAAGGCCTGAGATAGTTTTTCTATTGTACTTTGACCTTGAAAATTGATTCATCACTCCTCTGGCCAGCTTTGAGTCCCAGGAGAGAATCTTTGTTCCTCTTTAATCCTGAAGCACTCACAGGTACTGTGTAAGCTTCTCTGAGACCTCTGCAGTTAATTTACACGTGTGTGCGATGAGCTCACTGGAGCGCAAGCCTTAAAGGGTAATGTTAACATTCAACTCTCAGTGCTGCGGTGACCTGCCATGGCACTTTCTGTGAATTATCATACAAATGTGTATTGAGAGAACAAATGGACAAAGAGAAAGAAGACAGTGAAGGATAAAAGATGCTTATTAGTGTGGGAGACAACTTGAGCGGGTCCCCCTGAACGCAGAACAATTGCTGCAACTTTAATTACATCAAAACTTCTTTCCTTACGTTGATGTATACAGAGCTGACTATGGTATTTCCTTCTCTCTTCAATTGGCTCTAAGCATTGCAAATAAGGCTAGCTGAGGTACTGATATGTAATCTCTAAAGTCATCCGACAGTGTCCTGTTGCCTCCCATAGTGATCTCTGTAAAATATATAGACACAGTGGGATGGCAGAGCCAGTGAGCTCCAGGAATGTCAACTGGGTATGAACCTTGAGAAAGAGGCTATGAGTCCCCAGGGCATAAAAGTTTACATATCAGAAGCAGGTACTGGTATGTAGTCTTTAAAGCCATCAGACAGTGTCCTGTTTCCTCCCAAAGCGACCTTTGTAAAATGTATAAAGCACAGTGGGATGGCAGAGCCAGTGAGCTCTGGGAATGTCGACTCGGTATGAGCCTCGAGAAAGAGGCTATGAGTGCCCAGGGCATAAAGTTTGCATATCAGAAACTGAAGCAGCAGCCTCCTAAAACAATACACTTGCTATCTTGATTGGGTTGTGCAAATTGATCCCCCTGCATATCTTTATCTGCATTTTGCAGAGCTATCTTTCTCACTACCTTGTCAGCCAGCTCAAGTTACTCACGTAGTTCCCGCCATCCTCACTGTCACTCATCCTCAAGCCAACCCCTTGCTTCACTAGTTAATAAATTCTGGGAGAGGCCTAGGATCAAGGCCTTTGTCCACATGTCCTCACGAGGATTGGACTCAGGACCCCTTGGCTGCCCTTAACCTGGAATATGTCTCAGAGTCTTTACTCTCGCCGTG